>CATIWQ010239304.1:0-12074 GCA_949673415.1 Euphorbia schlechtendalii
ATAGATAAGCAAACAAGCAATGAACAGAAATAGTATAAGATTTAATAATATGATTAAATGTTATCCAAATAGATAAAAGGAGAAAAATAACAGATCCAATTTACACAAAATATTGCAACAAAATTTTATTATATGCCACGAAACTCGCATACCTTCGTACTTGCAAGCCCGTACATCATTCCGTAATTTGAGAAGTCATGTCCAATATTCCCATAAACAACTTTGTTACAAACATATGCCGATATGCTTCACAAAATTTCCGAACTTTATCAATGAAAATCTCACTTAATGCAACTTGTTGGTAATTGCTGATCAAAATTTAGAAAATTCCTTTTATATCCCATTGGTTTCACATACAATTCGCCATTCGAGACAACATTAGCCATACACCATCATTTTTTTCTTTGACTTTTATGCATCCTATATTTTTTTGTACATGTGTTGAACACGATACACTTTATAAAATAACTTGACAATTATTGTGGTTCAACAAACAACTTGACATTTTTTAAGGCACACATGAATTACAAAAAGTTGTCAGATTCCAAAACATGTGAAACTTATTCAAACATGGAGTAAGTTATTAGGATTCATTGACATTAGGAAATCGTTTTAAATTATGGGTCTGAGGTCCATAACCATAAAACTAAGGGTCTAGTTAAGTTAAGCAAAGACAGATCGATTCTTGATTTTTAGGGGGTTTGAGGAAAAATACATAGAAGATACATTCAGTTTTATAAATTATAAGCATACTTAATGCATCAATAAGTGTTCCAAATTGTTTTGAAAAACATGTTATCACCTTAAACTTTCAAAGAGACACGTAGCTACCTTCAACTTTCAAAATTGCATTATTAAGCTTCAGAATGTCACATGTCAGTTTCCGACTAGAAAGTGAATATCAGAAAAATAATATTTTTAAAAAGTCAAACCAATTATAAGTTGACATAAAACGTTAAAAGAATTATTCGATACACTTTTTGAAAGATAAGGGAACAACGTTATTATTTTCAAAATTCAGGGGATAGAAGGATTTTGGGGACAATTTGAAATACTTCTCGATAAATTATTCCTATATTATATAAAACACAAAAGAATAAGTTATGATTTGCACCTATAATCTTAATTCAATATTTTAGAGATGTATCTATTAATCCAGAATCGATGAATGTTTATTTCTACGATCAAACTGAATGGTTAAAATATTATTTGGACTTAGCGGTTGCCTTGGTATGATCTAGGGTGCCGACAAGCCATGATTGAACATGACCAAAGTACGAACCACTAACCTTAAATCAATGCCAGCACAGCACATGAATCGTTCGTGAATTTTATCGAGTTCCCTTTTTAACGACATTTTCCATGATTCCATCAATGCCAACTTCATTTCCTCAATCTTCCATTGGCTGGCTTAGATTTTTCTTTTATTTCGACCATTTCCATCTACTGCTACTTAAGTTCCAATTTCTCAATAATACTATTCCTTTCTCTTAACTCTTTATTTCAATTCTATTTGTTTCTGTTCATAACATTGGATCCCACAGCTATGGCAGATAAGGTATTTAATTGATTTTTATGTGTCAATGAATCTTAATTAGATTTCTTTTTGTTTATTTCTGTTCGTGGGTTCTTATGAATTAAAATGGCCTTTTGGAGGTCTTTTAAATTTTGATTTGATTGCGCAACTTTTTGCAGAAAGTTACAACAATGGTGATTGAGGTGGACCTTGGGTGCCACAAATGCATCAAGAAAATCAAGAAAATACTCTGTGGAATCCCTCGTGAGTTTCATTACTGTTTTAACTTATATTGTAAGAAAAGTGACCAAGTTAATGGTGTTTTTTTTTTTTGTACAATAGAAATCCAGAGTCAGAATTACGATGAAAAGGCCAATACTGTGACGGTGACAGTGGCGTGTTGTAGCCCGGACAAGATCAAGAACAAGATTTTCTGCAAAGGCGGCGATTCTGTTAAAGGCATTGAAATTAAAGCACCGGAAAACCCCAAAGAACCAAAAATGACCAAAGAGGAATCAGAAATGCAAAAAGAGATCCCCAAAGAAGAGAAGAAACAAAAGAAGGTTAGGTTTGTCGAGCCACCCAAAGAATTCGAAGTTGCAAAACTGAAACCAGCTCTTAAAAAGCCTAAACCGCCAGCACCGGCGAAGCTGCAGCTGGAAAAGGCATGCGAAAGACCATGTTGTCAAGGGTTCGGATCAATGGGAACCCCATGTAGCTATCAAGGATATGAAACTGTGGCGCCATATTATGAAGCTTATGGAAGGCCAGTTTACGATAGCTGGGGTGGCGGAGGAGGTACGGTGTATTATGGTGGTTCCGGTTGCCAAAGGGGGTCTTACGTGGGGGAAAGTCTGTCGGAATGCAACATCATGTAAATGTGTTGAAGTTGTTTCTTGTTTGTCTCTGTTGAAGTTAAATGCCTGCTGGCTCAATATTTTTACTGTGTAGCACGTACTTCCTCCATTTTTTATTTATTTGTAGTTTTAATGAAGTTTGGCAATGATAATATATTAATTAAAGTAATGAGAATATTTATTAAATGTTATTATACTTATACCAGCTCATTAATCAAGTGGTATGGATTATGATAATTTTATTTTTAATATAATAATTGATCCAATTGAGATGTAAGATAAAGTAATGAATACTTTATTTTTTAATAAAATCATCGTAAAATTTGCTTAAATGATATGTTTCTATGTTAACAAAATTGTCTAGTTTTCCAGTTTTTTCATCTACCTTTTTTTTTCATGGCATTTTTATATAAAACCTATGTCTTTCTTGATTTCACTCTTTCTTTTACAACATTCTTTCATTGCTTTCTTCACTTGCAAATAATTAACTTGCAAGGATTATACACATCAGTTCTAACACAAAGTTCAATATGGTAACAAGTAGAGATTTCTTACTCGTTGGTGATGATTTTTTCTTGAAAACAAATGCTCAAGGTCGACATTGGTGAAGGCCATAGTCTCAGCATTCACAATTGTTTTATCAAAGTTGAGAATCAACGATTTTCCAGCCATATGTTTACAAAATTAAGATGGAAAAAAAGAATTTAAAAGTCAACGTGATGAAGAGAAATTAGTAATGAAAAAGGGATGAAAAAGAAGATTGTTTATTACTTGTTTGTAAATGAAGATTTACAATTTCAAATAGACCAAACTTGGATTTGTGTATATTAACGCCGTACCTTGTTTTATTGTTCTGTAGCAAAATATTTGATGAACCGGAAATGGAATAGGGGGAAAGCAAGAAACATACAAATTTTAGATGAAAATGTTCTGACAAAAAGTTGAAAAAAAGAGGATAATTTTGTTAATAAAAAAGTATTCGGGTGAAAATTTTTTTAATCTAACATAAAAAGGTTCTAGTAAGATGGAAATAAAATATAAGTAGATTTAATTTATATTGAGAAAACTTGAAAGTATAGTAATGTATTAGTACAAAAACATAGATAGATTATAATTATCTAGTCAAATTATCAAGTGATAAATATTTCAAAAAAGTTTAAAATTAGTTAAAAATTTAACGGATATAAGAAAGTTGGTGCAAGTAATTTCTTAGGTGGACAACTTACGAAACTTATTGTTAATTTCATAGTTCATACTTTTAGTTACAGAAAAGTTGTTCAAGTTTTCAGTGCATAAAATTTACATTAATTTTGATTTACCATGTTTATTTATATAGTCATTTATTATGAATAGATAATTACGCATTGCCACTGAATATATAATCAGTTCTCTGTGAATACAAATACGAATTTTCCATAAATATTCTAGAAGAACATATATTAGACCCCAATTTAGTTAATAGCATGAGCTGCCTCATTGCTTTGCGCGCCTTTTAGAACCAAATCAAAGCAAGCCTCCTGATGTCATCAACAACTGCACCTGTAAAGTCAGAGAGAGTTATCATCCCATTACAAGCCTGTGCTACTCAAGCAGTTAATTGTCTGATGCCACAATGGGGGAGGACCCTGCCATGTTTGTGTCCAAGATATAAACAAAAACATATGTTTACGTTTGCTAACAATTAATTCCAAACATATTTCAAAAAGCTCAATAAAGTTTGATTCGAGAAATCGGTTTGAGATATTAACGAGTTAAGCTATGCTTTTTAAAGTACGATTTGAAAACTCACGATCAGGTTCATAATTTTTTTTATTAGCTTTACTTTTTATAAAATTATTATGTGTATGCATATATGATACTTTATTTTTTTTTAAAAAAACTTTTGGGGAAACAATATTTTTCCCCATTGAAAAAAGTTTGGAATTGGTGAAAATTTCGGGGTAATCATCCCAACTGGATGATGCGATCGCTTACCTATAAAACACCCGCCCCTCTTTTCATTAAATCAATTAAAATTCCTTCAAAGGAAATTACAGAGTTATATACAAAGTATTAAACTAGGTTGAATGAGCACTTCATCCAAACTAAAAGGAAAACTATTCCTGGTACAAGAAAAAAGAAAACGACAATGATAAAAGCTAATCAAAACTACGTCTTCCTCCTTGTGATTATCCTCGAAAATCGCTTTATTCCTCCTTCTCCAAATATTCCATGCTATAACAAACCATAGCGAAGTAGCAAAATCTCTACATACATCCATATGAAATAAAGATCTCCACCATTCGATAAAAACACTAACGGAATCCTGAATCGTCAACACTAATCCAAGTAGACGAAAAATATCACACCAAACCCGTCGAGCCTTGGAGCAATGAAAAATTGCATGTTCCATTGTTCCCGGTTCACCACAAAAGTGACAAGCCACATTATCAACGCACCCTCTAGCCATTAGAAAAGTTTTAGACGATAACCTTCCTCGAAAGACAGACCACCCAAAAAAGCTGACCTTTGGAACAATACGGGTTCTTCAAACAATATCGTAATTAATCTCTGAGGTAAGATGTAAAGAATCGTAATAAGTCGTAGTAAAACTCCCAGCCATGTATGTACCCGAATTATCACCACTCCACCGAAAAGCATCTCATTCCGCCGATAATGTCACATCAGCAGCCCCATTCAGCGCCTCCCCACCTGAATTCGATCAAAATAAGCTTGGATTAGATTCTTCAATCCATCATCTCAGCTGTCCACATCTCTCCCTACTCGAAATAAGCAAATATCGCTTCCAAAATGGACGTGAAAACGAGGCAGCACCAAACAGCAAACCGCAACCCTCCTCCACATTGCAATGTTTCTGACTACAAATCCAATATAAGTCCGGAAAAATCACAGCCAATGGCATCTCCGCCTAGGGATGGCAATGGCCGGATCTGGATTTTATCTGGACCTATATTTCCATTATTTCAAGAATGACACAAGTACCATCTACCTTGAGCCAACCTTGAAATCATGGAAATATGGGTCCAAATTAGATCCAGATCTGGCCCATTGCCAACCCTATCTCCGCCATCCAATTATCATGCCAAAAGGAACACCCATTTCCCTCTCTCATTAATACCCGAGTATTTGCTTTAAAAACCTTCCAAACGTCACTGTTATTCACACAACAAGAGATTATCCCTTTCCAAATATGTGATAAATGTCTCACATCTCCATTTTCAAAAACACCCCACGACTTAAAAGTATATTTCTTCACACAAATATCAAACCATAATGATTCCCTCTTCCTCGACCTTGCCTTCCACAACCACTTCAACAAAAGGCTACAATTAGCAATTCGAAACTCTCTTATAGCAAGACCCCCCACACTCTTAGGGAGCACCAACGAATCCCAACTAACCTTACTTATTCCTCTTATAGTAGCATCACCTTTCCATAGGAAATTCCTCATGATTCTAATAATTCTTAAATTAACCGAAGAAGGCATCCGATAGAGTGATAACAAGTACATCAATAATGAATCTAAAATCGATTTTATCAACACTAATCGTCCACTATAAGATAAACATTGACCCTTCCATCTTTGTAGCCTATTATGGAACTTGTCAATAAGCGGATTCCAACCCGAAAGGGGAATTCTTCTATTACTCAATGGAGCGCCAATATAGATCAAAGGAAGAGATTCCTCCTTACAACCTAAATTCCAGCACATGCTTCCAACCAAGTTCCTGGTACATTGACGTCGATAAGTGAGCTCTTATGAAAATTAATGCTTAAACCCGATATCATCTCAAAACAACAGAGGATTCTCTTGACAATAGGAATCGAGGATTCATCCACTGGAATGAAACATAAAGTATCATCCGCAAACTGGAGTAGTGACATGTCACACGAAGATCCTTCTACTCGAAATCCTGGAGCAATCCGGATCGTATACTCTCATCAAATAGTTGCTTTAATCCCTCAACTGCCAACACGAAAAGAAAAGGGGACATCGGGTCACCTTGTTTTACCCCCCTATGAAGTTGAATACTGTCACTCAGCGACCCATTTATAAAAAATGCTATTTTCAATCCATCCCTACAACCAGCAAGCCACTTCACCCACTTATCATCAAAGCCCATTCTCCAAAGCACCGCATCAATATAATCCCAAGAAATACTATCAATACGCTTTCTTGAAATTGAGTTTGAAAGCAAAACATAACCGCCTACTCGAGTGAATAGAATGAATCACCTTTGAAGCTATGAATGAGCATTCATGTATACTTCTCCCTTTGATAAATCCGAATTGATTATTCAAAATTAACTCCGGTAAGATGGGTTTTAAACAGGCCGCGAGAACCTTGGAGATGATTTTATAAATTTCATGTACAAGTGCGATTGGCCTGTAATTACCCAACAAGGATGATCCAGGTACCTTCGGAATAAGAACAGTAAACGACTTCTTAAGCGATCTCGGTAAATTTCCACTTGCGAAAAAATTATGAAACAATTCCATGATACACAGATTCAGAACATCCCAAAAACGTCTATAAAAATAAAATTAAATCCATCCGGTCCCGGTGCCGTACCCTCGTTACATGAGAAAATAGCCTCGCACACTTCCGTCTCGCTAAACCCCGCAACCAGCCTCGCATTCATCCCCGCACTAACCTCCCTAAACTGCAGTTGTCCGAGTGAAAAGGGGACTGTTTTCACTGCTGAAAATAGATTCGAATAGAACCTTCTAACCGCCGCCATAATAGTCGCTTGCTCACTTACGAAAACTCCATCAACTTCAAGCTCATTAATTCAGTTCCCTCGAAATCTCGCGGACCCTATACGGTGAAAGAATTTAGTGTTATTATCACCCAACAATGCCCATTGTACCCTCGATTGTTGATGCCGAATTTTCTCCAAACTATTCCGCTTCAAAGCTAATTGATCACGCACCCTGTATAGCTCCGAATCCATCGAACCATCAATCGAAAGCCGAACATCCTTAAACGTCAAAATCAATACCTTCTCCTCCAACAATTTAATTTCCGCATCCAAACCCCCAAAATTCTCCGCATGCCATGGCCAAATAAAATTCCAAAGCCTACCCATTTGAAGTCCACATCCTTATTCGGCCATTTCGCACAAATCGACATCCACTTCGAGCACAGAAATGGTAAAAAATCTTTATTATCCCACTAGCAGTTGAGCGATTTAAGCAGTCTTCTACCATTCGGCGTCAATAAATGGGACGAAAAAACTATCAGAAAATGATCCGAGAGAGTCGAATCTATCGTCGCAATATTCATCGAAGGCCAAACATCAAGTAACTCGGATGATGAAAATACACGATCAATAAGGGAAAAGGAAACCGTATTTGACCACGTGTAATCTCTACAATGCATCGGAATATCGTATAGACCATTTCCTTCCACAAATTCTTTGAACGTCAACATAGAATTAGTCACCTCCCCACCAAAACGTTCCGAACTAAATAAAACTTCATTTAAATCTCCACAAACTAAGACATTACGATGACTTTGAATAATCGACGACACCTCATTCCACAAAATTTCACGATCTCTCTGGTTCGTTAGCCCATAAATTCATATCACATTGATCTCAAGCTGATTAAGGCAAAACTAGAGCTCAATCCATCTAGTAGCTGAATTAATTACACTTCCCTGGACAACAGCCGAATTCCATGACACAAGAATTCCACCCGAACGCCTTTGTTCATCCACAACACTAACTCCGAAATCATTACGTCCCCAATACCTTCGAACCATCTGCTCATTAATCTCCGATATCTTAGTTTCAATTAAACAGAAAAAATGCAATCACTACGAGAAATGAAGCTATTAGTGACAACCTTAGTTGTCACAAAAAATGAAAAAGTCGTTACCTAAAACTATATGTGACAACAAACAATTGTCACAAGGGTTGTCAGGTATAATCCCGTAACAAAAGGTAATTTCTTAAGTGACAACAAATAGTTGTTACAAATACTAATTTTTTGGTGACAACAATTTCTTATCACAATAATTATCATTTGTGACAATATTTGTTGTAACAAAAACAAAATTAAATGTCACTAATGGATCGAGTTGTCACATATAAGATTAGAAAATGAGCTGAAACTATGTGATAACTTGATAAAGTTGTCATGAATTCTTATATATAACAACAAAACGTGTCACAAAACATCAGAAAAATTGTAACATTTGACAATGTATGTGACAATATATAGCTATCACAAGATTTGTAATGTAAAAATCGCATATGTGACGATATAATATTATCACAAAGTTCTATTTTTGACAACTTTCATGTTGTCACAGAAAACATTTGGTTACAATACTTTCTTCGAGTAACAACATTTATCTTGTCCCCGAGAACCTATAGTTACAATTTTATGTTGTTGCCAAACATTTGTTACAATTATAATTTGGATGGAAAGGAACTCAAAATTATAAAATCAGTTGACCAAGAAGAATATATTAATTGAATCTACATATAAACTAGCATTGGATCCACAAATGACTAATTGCATGTTGAAACTGAGAACATGTATTAATAATGGTAATTACTTTTCTAGCACTATAAAAGCTCTTCATGATTAGATATGGAGCTAAAGCCAAAAATATACAAAAGATCCAAATGCTAAAGTTAAAAGACCCAAATTCCAAATGTAGAATCAAACAAATGCATGTTGAGCTACTAATAAACAATATAGCTGTGATGAATTGTGTTTCTAGTTTGTAAAAATGATAGAAATTTACGACTAACCTAATCATACTAGAGCATTGGATCCAGCAAATAACTAATTGGATATAGCAAATGACTAATTTACAACTAACCTGATTAGTCAAAATGATAGAAAATTCAATGTAACAATGTAGTTTTTCGTGTCAAGAATTTGTTCCAGCAACATTGTTATAAATATGTTTGAACTTAGCCCCTCATTGTCCTTTTTCAAGCATGTGACTAGTCATACTTCGGTTTCATACAACTTGCAAGTATACGTCCCAAACATGAGGTGGAATGATTTAAAAATTAACACAAAGATGCCTACATCACAAAAAGCCAAACCAACAATAATCAATGCAAACTTTTACAAAGAAGCTAATGTTGTGCAGTTGCTATTGCTCATCTCTAAGTACACATGTGTTTGACACCCCACATGATTATTAGTTACTCTGTTCAAATTTATTATCTTTCATTATTCCTTTACAAGTTATGACTCGCAACGAAAACACCATATAAGCGAACACACATTTATAAATAAAAAAAATGGAAACCTACAATAGCCTGAAATCGAAGTTGGCCAATCCAATTTGTTCAGCAGTAAGAAAATTAAGGAAGTTTCCCAGCAAGGAAGCATAATACAAGAATATTCAAATTTCAAATAGTTGAGCTGCTTACTTGTTTTTAACTTCAAAACTAGGCTTAGGAAGATGGATATTTGGCATAATAGCAACTTGAGGATACCCCACTTAGTAGTCCTCCTATTACATTAAAATAATAATATTAAAATAAAACCATCCTGCAGCTTTTTTCAATACAGCATAACCCAAACAAATAATAAAACAAAATGAACATCAAAACAGACATCATTATAAATGGGTAAAGCCAACAAAACTATTTAAAAAAATGCAGCTTCAATTTTTTTAGCGAACATGCATTCAATCTAATCCATGTATGAAAAATAATAAGCATTGAAATATTTGATTAATTAATAAAAATCAGATTTAACCTCTTAGATTGCACATATTAGTAATGGAAATTAAAGCTTTAAATCCATTACCAAATTTGTTCAGAAATGGCTTCAACTCTATGTGTTGGCTTCGCTTCATAATTCTCCATGTTAGCTTCTTGCTGTCCAAGCACGCCTAGTACACCATGGATGCCATGATATAAAAAAGAAATTATGAGTTAATTAGAACATGACAAAAGCTTGAGACATATATAAACCCCAAGGGACAATATTGCAATGTTTGTCTAACATTAAGAACACAAGAAATAATAGTTCCATGCCTCATCAAATGAGGACACTTTATTTCACGACATCAACAGTTTTAAAACTTGCAAACGATAGTCAATATGTGAGCTCAAAAGTAGAGTAAGCAGGCAAAGAAAATATCATTCACAATATAAACACTTTAAAATGCCAAAAGATAAAGAAGAATGTACCAGTCCACTTTTAGGCCCTAATTTACAGCTCTTGCTCATGTTTTGTTAGCGTGCCGTATCCTTTTGGTGCTACCAAGTATACAACTAAGAACCAATGACAAAATAGTAACTATATCAATCTAAACCTAATGAGTTACCTTGTTCATCAATTTCATGAGGTAAGGTAACTGAATGTTTTCATATCATACATTTCATTTCAGCATCCATTCAAAATACCAAACAAATGAAACCAAGATCCATACGTGAACCTTCAATCAGATGTAGGAGTTAAGGATAAAATGTAATTTACAGGAGGAAGTGGAGCATGCTCAGATTGTTTTCCCTCAAGAGTACCAAGTAGCTCATGGACCAGCTGCAAAATACAAGACACAGACAAGATATAGAATATAAAGGGGGGGAATTTGAATGAAATGAGGTTCATATCATATATCCACACACATAGACTCGAACTAGATATGATCAAAGAACTACATGTAGACCAAAGTAGTTGATGAACCCATGCTTTCAAGATGACTACGCAGAATCCTTAATGGTATCTGCAGAATCTGAAACAACTCTTCTGATGGAATGTAAGAGCAGTGAAAGCGAAATTATTTGATTAGGAGATAACCAGAATACATATTAAGTTATTAAAGTAGCTGCCTACAGTACCAAAAGCTTCCTTAAAATGTAGAATATATGTTTAAAATCCATATTATTAAATAACAACTCATATGTAGGCTTATCATTAGAACATTCGAGTATATGGATACTTTGCATATGTTTTGATTGGAATATAACAAAATAGACTTCATTTGGTGATACTGCAACAAAATCAATACAAAATCTTTAAAACCAATACAAAATCTTTTCACTCCAAGGCTTGTAGGGAAAATAATTAATCAAATCCCATGACCCAGGGAAGTAAAAACCAGTAAATGGAATATATGGCTACTTTAATGACCAAATCCCCAAATAAAGACAATTAATAGCACTAAAATATACTTTAATTTCAATCTATCCGCAAACCAAAGCATCCATATAAGCATGATCCAAATTCAATTTCATAATACTACCAACCCCATAAAAAAATTAAGACGGATAAAAAAGCTAAGCCTGAGCGAAGCACGAAGTAAAGGAAAAAACACAAACTACGCTTTTGGAAACGAATCAAGTAAATTTCACAGCGAAATTGACAGAATAATCATGATTTGAACGAGTAAATAAGAAACCCCATCTAAAATTTCGAAGCTACTTATAAAATTTACATGTTTACGGAAAGATCGGGTAACCGTGGTTGACTAGAGCGAGAAGACCCAACGAAAAAGTGCAGGCGGATGGGCGCGATTAGGGATGGCAACGGATCCCGGACCCGGTTCGGATCCGTGGATCCGGATACGTTTTTTAGGATCCGGATCTCGATTTTATGGACCCGTCGGATCCGGGTCCGAGTCCAGGAAACGGGTCCGGGTAATGAAACCCGGATCCGGACCCGGATCCGTATTTAAATATTAATTGTATATTTTTATTTATTATTTACCCCGAAAATAT
>CATIWQ010239311.1:0-15579 GCA_949673415.1 Euphorbia schlechtendalii
ATCATTATGTCTATAAATGTAACATATTTAAAAGTAAGAAGGTAATAAGATCACTAAATATGATTATTTATAACTGCTAATCTGTCATAGACTCCGGATTTACAATTACAATCACTTATGTAACAATCATTTCTTAAAAATTAAATTTTGAATACTTAAGAATTGAGTCATGCAATCTTTTTGCATGACAATGTTACTGTGTTGGTCTTGACACTTGACAATCAAATGTAAGCCGATCCAAGCTAGAGTATTTCGGCCAGTTTTCCCCGAGCTAAGCACAAAACATATTATTTCCTAGCTATTAATTGGGATTCAAAATGATGAAACATAACACATCGCACGTGCCCACTCCACAATTCGTCCGCCATTAAATAATCTTTACTGTGCAGAACTGTATGCAAGTCAACTGGCTCACGTGCACCCATTGATCCCAAACCAGATTTTGTTAGTGGATTGAATTACAATTTTGGATGTGAATATATATACCAATTTTTATCACGTTACTTATTTATTTACGTCTAATATTGACCATAAAATGGAAAATACAATCAAGCAGTCATTCTTTAAATAAAATAAAACTTATAGGCCAATTCAAAAATTCAAGTGATATACAATTTACTATGTTTTCATGAAAAAATATAAAATACTCAAGTGTATGAATTAACAAAATTTATAACAAATTTGTAACAAGAAAATTGAAAAGTTAAATCCATTATTATTTGGAAATCCTAATGTAATCAATAAACGATTTTTAAATATGATTTTTTTACGAAAAACAGAACTGCTAAATTTGATTAATAAAATCATTTATTTGGTATCAAAAAATCGTTATACTTCAAATTGTTCATATTAAAGAAGTTTATTAGCGTTTGAAAACTAGAGACGAAACTTAATCAGATTAATTATATATTGAAGCTCATTGGATCTTACCCCAAATTGGAATATTATTAAACAAGATTAAAATCCCATCCTATCAAGAAACAACCCTGCAATTGGTTGGCACTCTCAGACAATGTCACTCTGTCCCAGATTCTCTTGTCTTGCTTCTTTCATGGATTAATTATTTCTTTAATCAACTAATGAAGCAACTAATTAACTAATTGGAGAATTTATTGTGTATTACATTTGGTATGGGAGGGAGTCGAGGGACATGTATCATACCAAAATCAATATATTCTCAATTCTATCTTTTTTTTTTTATATTATTCTTATTTTTTTTTATTTTACTAACATATGATTTTGTAGCTCCAAATTTTAAGACAATTTCTTCATGATTCAAAAGGTCTAACATTTAAGTCGGTGAAAAGTATTAATTTTACAAAAAATTTGAATAATTACGCTTAAAGTTTCATGAAATAAAAATCACATATGCACTTCGTTGATTTTATACATTTATATCATGCCATTTCAATTATTCACCAGCTTACACATTTTACAAATTGTTAGAACCACTAGTTTAGTCATTGATGTAGTTTAGTTACAACTGGATTGTGCCAAGTTCGCTCTGGAACTGATCAAGCCTAACTTAAAAATTATTAACCCAAACCTAATCTAGCCCAGCTCACGGGTCAACGAGTCCACCAATTTTTGTGTATAAAAAATAGTTCAATCATTCATTATAAATTGCTATGAGTTTCAAATGTATTAAAATTATAAAATCAAAAGATACTACTATCAACTATGAACAGAGGAGGTACACACCATTAGAAAATGCTCAAAGTAAAGTAGTCGTACTAGGTGATATTCAAATAAATTAAAAAGAAAACAGAAGTAAAATGGTGGTTTAAGTTTTTTTCGAAGTAATTGTATGTGCTAGGATTCGAACCTTGGTTATCTTACTTACTTTGTGAATGTACTATTCGGATTATGTCCAATTGGTGGTGGTTTATGCTTTTTATTTACACTAATTATTACGAGTGTTCTCATATATGCATTCCGGGGTTCATCTTTTGTCCAAAAATGTTGAAAGAGAAGCAAACTATCGTACGTGAAGAAGCATTTGAGAAAATAATGTCACCTCTTACATAATAAATTATTGAAATTATAATATGTATCGGGTAGGGCGGGTCGGGCTTATACAATATTCGGGCCACCACGAATTTGAGCCGGGCCGAGGCTTACTCATTTTTATTTACCCAAACCCATCCTATAAAGTCGGGCTCAAGCGAGTCTTCCAAGCTTAGGCTCATGTCTAAGCTAGTCACAACAATGATGATCATCACCCTTTCTACAAACATATTTAGTGAAAATCGAACATTAGATTCCTCTTACTTACTCAGCATGCATCGCAGATTAGGTACCTTTTCTAATGTTTGATACTAGAGGTGCCCAAAGCAAAATCCCCCTATAAATACCCTAATTTTTTCTACAAATAGTCTACTTTCTCAACCACTTGGCAAAAACAAAACCATTTAAACTTACAAGAAATGGCCTCGGCAATGGCATTGCTTCCGGTTCTCATTCTAGCCCTAAGCCAAGGCCTAAAAATAGAGGCCGCAGCAAAACAACCGCCTCTACAATCCACAGCCAGAGATTTCCTGCAATCACACAACCAGGCAAGAGCAGCGGTTGGCGTTGGTCCACTAAAATGGAGCCAAACACTAGCCAATGCCTCAAGCAGACTGGTCAGGCGCCAGAGAGACAAAATGGGCTGCCAATTTGCCGACCTCAGCACTGCCAAATACGGCGGAAATCAGCTCTGGGCTTCTGGAATGGCTGTGACTCCATTAATGGCAGTTGACCACTGGGTTCAACAGAAGATTTACTATAACCACACGACTAACTCTTGCTTACCAAAACATGATCAATGCGGTGTTTATACTCAGGTTGTCTGGAAAAAATCACTTGAATTGGGTTGTGCTCAAGCTTCTTGTGTTCAAGAACAAGCTAGTTTGACTGTTTGTTTTTATTATCCTCCTGGGAATATTATTGGAGAGAGTCCTTATTAGATTTGATTTGGGGTTTTTGTATTTTGTTATGTGAAATGTGAATTTGATTTCCAAGATTGAAACTTTTTGAGATTGGGAATCAAGGGTTCGATTCAGATTTAGTTTATTAATTTTTAGTTAATGTTCTTAATGTAGTAGAAGCTTGCAGTTTTTTTCCTTTTGTAACCAGTGCCCTGATTTTGTGAAAAGAACAGTTTTTGGTGCTTTTTTTTGGGGGAGAACTTTGTTGCAGATTTGGGGGAAAAGGATTTGTCCCACCGACAAAAAATGTGAACCACAAAACGGTTAAAGATTTCTCTAATGCAAAGCATTTTATTGTTCCATTTGTTAATTTTAAGTACAATAATGCACATCAGCATGTTCATACTAGCAACAGAACTAACTACACTCAATGGTGAAATCGACTTCAAGTTCGATATCTCAGATAATATACGTTTACTAAGCTCGTGACAACATCTCGGTAAAATAGCCGAATGATAATCTTACAGAAAGATGAGTGAAAAGATTTACGAATTAGTGTAGAAAATAATACATGTTGTGAGTTTTTCATGGACTTTGATAGTGGCTCGGCCTATACATGCCGATGCTCAATGGGCGGAGATTGGCCTAGCCTGGTACGAACTGAGAAAAGCTTTTGACTTTTGAATTTTGATTGTGTAGGATACAATATATTAAACTACAAAAAAAGATACTATTGAGTGAGCATTATAACAAGTTTCAACAAGCTTTTTATAATCAATTTGGTTCCACATGATATCTATCGTAGCATTAACTATATACAAACTAGTGAAAGTTCCATGTTCATACAAAATTGAGCGACCTGATTAATAGTAATAGACCGTGTTTATATAGTTAACCAAGCAAATATTACGAAATTCTAAATAAATTGTGTAAAAGTATGGTGTTTACAAATTCTCTAATCAAATAAATAAGTCGACATCACTGATCCAAATATGATCAATGCATTTATTAAAGTTCGACTCTATACTTGGTAAATCAATTTTATTAATGTATGCATTAAAATATTGACATTTAAAGTTAGAGTAACTAAAATTATATGAATAACTTAATTAATTTGTTTTTAAAATCTAACCATAATACAAAGATTTATACAATATGCTACTAGAAATTTAATATAAAAATTCTTTACTTTCAACAAAATACTGAAATGAACCGATTTATATTCTTTACTTTCAACATAGTTTGGAACCAAACCAAACCCAGCCGTGAAGACTTAACATGACTTATTTTGCAAAACGTAAAAAGTAAAAACAAAGTTAAAAAAAGCACAATTGTTATGTATTAAAAGAGAGAACAAAAGAAACGCATAACTGAGCTGAGCCACCCAACTTGGATTCCCCTCTCTAATGTCAATCCTAAATATCAATTCGCTTTCATCGATCCTTATGTGAAGTCTTCTCTTGTATCAATCCGAGTTTCCTGTTGCGTTCCCGACTATTTGCTTAACTAGTTTATTTGGAATTTCTCAAATTTAACTTCTCGCCGCGTATCCTTTTACAGGTTAGTTTTTCTTTTTCTTCTTTTTGCTTCTTTTTATCTAATCTATGCTGTTTGATTTCTTCTGTTTTCATTTGATTTGTGTTTTGATGCTCTTCTATTTGTTGTTCATATGGTTGGTTGTTTATGAGGAAAACCTAATTTATAATCTTTATAATATGATGAGGATTTGAAACGTCAATTGATGCGTTTTGTTGATTGACAAGTGTTGTTTCTGGATCTAGGGTTTTATATTCAGGTCGTTTTATGTAATTATGTGTATTTTGGCGTGATTGTCTTTCAGGTTTTCAATACTTTTGCTGCTCTTCAACATTGTAGTTTGATTGTTGTGTGCTAAACACTCAGAAATGTTCTTCACTATCTATTTGATTTTTACCAATTATTCCTCGATCTATTTGAATTAACAGGCGGTGAGGATGTCAACTCCAGCAAGGAAGAGATTGATGAGGGATTTCAAGAGGTTGCAACAAGACCCTCCAGCAGGAATTAGTGGTGCTCCTCAAGATAATAATATTATGCTGTGGAATGCTGTCATTTTTGGGTAAGCTAAATTCAAATGATGCAAATTAGCTAGATGTATTTTGTTTCTTTCCCATTTACTAGCATAATATTTGTTAGTTGCGAATGCAATGAACTTATGACATGTGCTTTGTTGAATCGCAGACCTGATGATACTCCATGGGATGGAGGTAAAGTTAGTTCTTCCTACTTGAGGGTTTCTTTTAACTTATTGCTGCCGAATAGCAGTTTGATAATGACACTTGTGTTTTGTTTTCCAACCTCTTTTCTTTTTTATAAATTTTATCCGCGTCTCTCTCATTTAGACACTATTTGTAATGTCATTTGAGATTTTGTTTTAATCTTGTGGTATAGTAACAAACCCAGTTAGTTCTCACTTGGTCTTCTTTTAAACCATTCTGATACTTCTAAAATCAATTTCTACCTCACAAGTTTTGATTTTTTTGCTAGATGTATAACCACAATAGATATTGTAAGTTTAAGTAGTTGTTATTGTATTGGTTCCACTGCCCATCTAATTTCATCCCCATAGCATAAGACCATCTATAGATTTGACTTGCCATTTTACTATTATTGTCTGCAAATAATTGGATGTATATTGAAGCAAAGGGCATTGATCGACGGCCTTTTAAAGGCACCATATCAATGCTTTTCTGTGCCAAGCAGAGAATAGTGAATTAGTGGATTCTTGAGATTTTCTTCTTTGAAACAACCTATAGTATCCGCCAGCAAATTTTATCTGAGAGTTTGTCATCAATTTGAAATTTATAGGATCTTTTTGTGAGATTGATCATTGTGTTACTGCTTAAACGTGTCTTTTAAGTCATATGTGTTTGTCTTTGAGTTGTGACAGGTACGTTTAAGTTGACACTTCAGTTTACAGAAGATTATCCAAATAAGCCCCCGACCGTGCGCTTTGTTTCTAGAATGTTCCATCCAAACAGTAAGTTGGAAACAACAACTTTCATTCATCTTCTCTTAATATCTTAATTCCCAGAATGTTGTTTTTTCTTTAATTGCATGAGGTCTACTTTCAGTTTTCTAAAAGTTGCAATGTTAAATGAATTCGTATTGACTGTCCAAGGCTTATTTCATGCAACATGCTCTGTTGCTCTATATCTGTGTTCAGTTGGACGCACTGGGAGTACTTTTTTCTTCATTTTCCATTTTCGATTATGATCTAGTTATGAAATGCTTTATTCTTTTTGTGTCTATATTTGTTGTTGGAATTCTGTCTGTCCTTGTTTTACTTTCCATATTTCAAAAAAAAAACTTTTGTGATTTCAAGGATTAAGTTTTGTTATGAAGAGTTTATACTACTGATATGTTGTGCGATTCTTTGTAAGGAAAAAAAATGGAAGGCATAATAGCACTTAAAAATATTAGTGTTTTCCATTCTTCGTAGCTACTCTAAGGTCTTGTTTGGTTGGCGGAATGGAATAGAATAGGAAATGAATGCAAAAACGTTAAATATGATTCATGAGTCTGACGTTGGAAGGAATAGCTCTTCCTAGTTTCCACGGGAATCACGGAATAACTATTCCTACATTTCAAAGAGGAATAGCTCTTCCGTTATTTCCATGGAAATTAGGAGGAGCTATTCCCTCCAGCGCGGAATAATCGATGTTTTTGCATACATTTTCTATTCTATTCTATTCCGCCAATCAAATGAGTCATGAGTACTTTTTTCCCTTAGCTCATTGTTTATGTCGATTTTCAATTGATCAGGAATCTAATAAACATCTGTTTTTGTTCAATATTTGGGCTTGACCCTTTTTAAAGTTTACGCGGATGGAAGCATTTGTTTGGATATCCTGCAGAATCAGTGGAGTCCAATTTATGATGTCGCGGCCATACTCACATCAATCCAGGTAATTAATACATTTCTCTAATTGTTGTAATTCAATAATCTTTGAGGCTATATTAATTGCTATTTCAGCATCAGTCATGCTAATAATGATAGATTGTTGAAATCCATGGAAGATTGAGGTTTGGTTATAACGATTATCAGTGTCTAGTTGTCTATGCCGTTGTTCATATCAAATCCCTTGCATTTTTTAATTTGCCTTTGCAGAAATTTAATTTATAATAACATGAAAGTCTCAAAAATATTGTTTTATTTTATTGTGTAGTCATTGCTGTGTGACCCAAATCCAAACTCACCTGCAAATTCAGAAGCTGCACGAATGTTTAGTGAGAACAAGCGTGAATACAACAGGAGAGTACGTGAAATTGTTGAGCAAAGTTGGACTGCTGACTAGTACACCACCGATACTTGAAAAACTGCCCCTCGCGGCCCTCGTTTACAATGACGTTGAACTTAAATTAGAACCTCAGCTGCCTATGCCTGTTTGAAATGTTTGCTTATAAGGATGGATGTTTGGTTTCATTATTGCAATGCATGTTGTAACCTCAAATAGTTGCCTTGTATTTTCAGTTTATGGCTTATTTCTTTTGTTATTGTTATATAACTAGAAGGAAAAAAAGGAAACAGCGGTAAATCGGTCTGTTGCCAATTTATCCCGAGTTGAAACAATCATTGGTCAATGTCATAGAATGGCACATTTCCATGGAAAGCCAAAGAACTGGAAGAGAATGCAAAATACAGAAGACTGCATTGTTCTTTCTACTCTGTACAAAGAAAGGTATTGAATCTCAAAAATATTTTCAAAAACAATGGCGATCAGGTTAAGTATGCAATTATCTTACTAGTTCTTTAGATATCAGATAACGAAAACTAAAATTATGAGGAATCCATTCGATGGCCTTGTGAGATTTTCCTAGTTGACATTTCTTGATGTTCTTCCTAACAGATTCTGGTAATGTCTGTTGGATCATTTCTGTAACTCCAGCCTGACACAAACCAGAATCCTTGGCAAAAGATTCCACTATCTTTGGAAGGAGGATTTTCTGATCCTTTTTTACTCCGAAGGTAGCGCGGACATACTCCTCTTTCGCAGCATCAAGCTCTTGGAATATTCTTTTCGGTGTGTAGATACGAACCTGGAAAGAAAATTTAATCACAGCTAAGGCTAGAAAACGAAGTTGGCTTTTTTGCACATTAAAAGCCGGTAAACAGAGTAGTACCGCAGCATCGGAATGGTTTCCCGAGCAGAGCGCAAAATGCAAAAGAGGTTCAGGATGGTCGATTGCGTAAGCCTGTCGTTCATCTCCAGTCTTGAATTTCAACTTTGTTGAAAGCAACAATCTAAGCCACTAGAATCGAAAACAACATTCATATTTTAGTAAATTAACATACCCATTTATCTTAATTTTTAGGATGAATTCAAGGCCAGAAATCCACCTGTCCAGGACGTGACATTCGGCATCCGAGTATAGAATTCTGTATCGTATCTGCACTGATTGTGTGACCCCCGATATTATAAGCAGCCTGCACAAAATCGAACCGTAACTTTAATACAAAGAAAACTGGATCAATTTCCTTCCACCGGTGAAATTGTTTATTTTTTTTACCTTCAAAAGTAGGAGAAGCCTCTTCACGTTGTTTTGCGGAATACCGTAAGCCAAATGTGCCTGTCGAAAACTCATAACATATTCATACAATATTTCCACTAAAAACCGAAACAAAAAGAATTCAGCATTACATGCATCACCAATGCATTGTGTATGTTGATCCAGAATGCCAGCTTCTCTTCGTGTTTCAGCCGCCTTGGATCACTCTCTTCCAATCGACAAACAAGCGATCTACAGAATCAACACGTCAATAAACGTATAAAATTTCAATATTATCGAATCCAATCTTCGTATTAGCGAAGACCCAAAAAAACAGCCGACCTGAAATTCTGTAGCAAGTGTTCAACATCCCCCAACTTTTGGCTCTCCCTATAAATGCATGGCACTTCAACCATCGTACTGTATGGCCCGCTAAATTCTTTCAGACCTTCAACGAGAAAAGGGTTATCGAGCCGCACATCAAACGACGAGTTATTCCTAAACCCGGGACTCCACATATCACTCTGATCTTGTGGAGAGTACGCGCTTATCGATGAAAACGACGAATTAGGAGACGAAAGGCCGTTGTTTGTCAAAGGCGGGTCTGAAAGTTTGCAATATATTGCTGACATGCACTTTATCATTTCCTCGGAAAGCTTGTTCGGTGTTTCTTGAACATGGTCTGAAATGCTTGTTCCGAGATGCTCGGCCAAACTGATTATATTCGATGTATTCTGAGCGTACTGCATAAAAATCATTTTTTTGTAAGAAATTAATAGCGGAAACGAAAAAAAAAACAAATTTTTTTTTTGAGTTACCTCTGTCATGGATTGCGGCTGTGATTTGCAAGGACGAACAGCTCGTTCTAAAGGAGGATTAGGCCGAGTTGAAACTGCTGAGCGTTGTGAAAGCGAAGAGTGGCATCGATTTACACTAGATTCTAATAGCTTCTCATCTGCTCTGATACCATTACATTCTTTGGTAGATGGAGAAACTGAGGAAATTTTCTCGTCAAAAGCTTTTCGATACAAGGAGAGAAGATGTTGCTCCAAATACACAACTTCCAACTCTAACACGGCGATTTCCCTTATTAATTCCGTGGCTGGCTGGAGTTGGAATATAAAACATGGGAAACATCGGGTCAAAAACCGAAAAAAAGACAGTAAAAAACGAGAATGATGGCAAGTGCCAAACAAAGACAGTTAGTTAGTTAGTTAGTCACCTTGGAAGTTGATGTTTCAGCCATATTATTGAAGGATGAAGCCCTGTAACCCAGAGCCTGTTCCAGAGAACGTCGAACCTGAAACTGATCTTGTAACCTTTTCTCGAGCTGTAAAATCTGCAAATGAGATTATATACGCAATGTAGTTAGAATGTTTGCGGTGAGAAGTTGATTCAATGTTAAAAGAATCTATATTTCACACCTCTCCTTTCAAAGAATTTTCAGCTTCAGCTTTAGGTAACCGTTTCTGCTGCGTTTTCACTGAGTCCTTCAAACGTGCCATATCCTGATGTCGATGAGAATATTCATTCTGAATTTGGTTTGGTATTAACGAATACTGAACTTAGAAAACACAACATATTCCATTGATAGAGATTTGATTCCAAGACAACGGCTTTTTTTTCACAACTTTACACCCAAAAGAAAGCAGAGAGACCAAAAAAAAAGGATTGTCTACTATAATGTTACATAGCATAAAAAACAACTAAGAACTAATAAAAAAACAATAGACAAATGAGATATTCCATTGTTTTACTCTAATAACAATACATTATGATACTTTGCAGCGCAAAAATGGTGAAAAAGGGAGGAAATTTACCAGCTTTATACGGTGTGATGCTTCAGAGGAACTATCCACTCCATCTTCCTCAATCCTCTTTTTATAAGGAAAACTGCCATGGTACAACACAAACAAGATCAAATCAAAGATAAAACTGAAAGCATAAATGAAAAAATAATTTGTTTAGTTCTATGCATGAACACAGTAGTTACCTTCTACTAAAGGTCCATTTAGCAATTAATTTCCCAATAATCATTGTGGAAACAACTTCAGTTACTTATAACACCATTAATTACCCATTAAAGAAGGAAGAGCTTGAAAAGTAAAATTTGCCCAAATTATAAGAAGAGAACATTGAAAGATTCCAACTTCAGACGATTAAGGAAAAACCCAATTGGCACTCTTTATTGAAGCTCTAAATTTTGCCCATCAGGACCACAGATCTTCCGTGTTTCTATCTAGTTGGAAAATAGTGACCAACTAGAACCAAGAGAAAAAATCCAAAAAAAAGAGAATTTTTCTTATTTTGGGTTCATGGGCATGGAAATTTTACATTGTAATTACTTGTAAAGCACAAATTTTGGTTTAAGTAGCCATTTTTAACCCATTGAAGAGGAAAAACATGAACAATTGCAGAAACTAACAGAAGACGGAAAAAATGCTACCTTTTTGAACGTTTATGAATCACTTTCAGGCTCAAATCCAGCATTTTACTATCTCCTCCTCCTCCTTCAGACCACATCTCTGCATTAAAAATACAACCCAAAGAAGCTTGAGGAAAATGAAATCAGAGCAACATTAATTTCCCAGAAGTGAAAAACAGTGCTAAAAACAACAACCATTAAGTACTCAGACAGTGTTTTGTCTTAGAGAGTTGAATCAGCAAACATCCAATTTTGTTCACAGGAAGTACTAATTAGACTCCAAAAACTTAATTTGTCACTTGCAGGAAAAACCCACCAAAGAAGTCATCATTTTGCAGTCTTAAAACTTTTTGCTAACATAAATGGGGCAAGTAAAGTCAAGGGCTTTTGTATGTAATATAAGACTAAGCTTTAGCAATGGCTAGACTTTTACACTAGAAAAGGAAGCAGATACAAGAAAAGGGGGTAAAAAGTACTCCTAACAAATGTCAAAATGTGCAAAAAGTGGACAATTTTAGCTCACTCAATCAGAGGAAGGATGTGAAATTAAATACTGTATTGCATTAAAATTATAAAATAAACCATATTCATAAAAAATAATATAATAATAGATTAAATCAATGTAAGTGGCAACTGTGAATCCAATTTCCAGATTCTGTTGTTAATGAGAAGAAACTTAGACAGAAAGTGGGAGTTGGTGACCGGCCCTCCAACCTTGTCTTATACTGTTACTAACATTACTATCTTTTACACACTTGTTTTACTATTTATCAATTATTAATGGCTATTCAATTCATCCAAATTACATTTTTCTAGTCAAATTAGTTTTTTTTTCTTCTTCCAGCTAATTTCTACATATAGTATATGTTATGAGTGTTTCATTTCATAGTAAATAAATAATAACAGTTAAACTATGCAAATTGCTCTCTGTCATGTTCTTCAATATAAATTTCAGGCAAAAGCAGGGTGAGTATAGAAATTTTATCAAAATTATAAGGGTAACCTTAAAAAGCATATCTTGTTGTTGTTAGACCGTTTCACAAAAAGGTGATTGTAAATTTCTTTACAAAAGGATGTTGTGATTTTAAAAGTTAGTAAAAATATGAATTCTAATTTTTAATTACATCATGAAAGGCGATATTCTTATCAATTTTGAACTGAAATTTTGCAATTTAGTTAATGAAAATACAATACACTTTAATAATTATTTTTTAAAATTTCTTGAGAACTGCAGAAATATTTTTTTAATTTAAATGTGTTGATAAATTTTAAAAAATCATAATAAAATGAGGAATTTCAGGAAATTACTCAAATTTTTTATGTATAAATCTTAAATAATATGATTAAATTATAGGAATATTGATTTGATTGAAATAACTTCTGTAACACTATTATATCTAATGAAAAAATAATTTTTCCCCTCTTTTTACTAACTTTTGAAATTACAAGTTCCTTTTTGTAAAAACAAATTCCACAAAAACGTTTTTGCAAAACAACCAACTCATGAGACATGTTTTTCAAGCTTGCCCAAATTATAATTAGTCATCGATTTTGGGGAAATTGATAACTGGGTTTTTCATTTTAGTAGTAATTTTGTGCCAAACCCAGATTTATTTTCACGGGTGTGTAAGGGCATCTCCGACCATACTTTAAAAGTGGGGTTTGGAACTGAAAATGGAATGGAGTTGATCCAACCCTACTTCATTGCTAACTTCAAATTTTGAAGTGTGAACAGTGTCACTTCAAATTTGAAGTGATAATGTTCACAACTTCAAAATATATATTATTTTAATTTTAATTTTTTTAAAATAATTTTACTTTGAATGTATATTTAGAATGTTAATGTTCTTTTATTTATAAAAAAATTTATGTTATTTTATTCTTTAAAAATTACCATTACTTTTATAGTTGTGATTTTAAAATTTGAAATGAAAATTGAAATAAAAGGTTGGAGAAAAAAATATTGTACCGATTTTATATTATAGATCAAAATAAAATTTAAAGTGAAAATTAAAGATATAGTGTTAGAGATTCTTTCATACGTTTCTGTATAATATATAATATTTACAATTTCTTTAGTAGGTTAGCAAATAATATTTCAACACGGGTCCAATCAGAAAAGTTTTGTTCGATGTATAGATTTTTTTTTATGTCTTAAGTGTGAGATGGTAATATAATATTTACAATTTCTTTAGTAGGCAATTTCCCCATTAATGCAAATTGCTTAAGAATGGTGCATATAGTAAATGATGAATTTGGTGGACAAGCTCACCAATTTGGGATTTATAAGTGAGTTGTTCCTTTCTTCTATATGCAGACAAATTTTCTAAAGTAAAAAATGTTTGGTTGCGCTGCATGCAACCCATTTTCACTTCAATTTGATTGAATGTGCTTATTTTGCTTAATTACATCTAATTCGGGGTTTTTTTTAATAAAGTGAGCAGAATTGAATTTAATTTAACAACTATTCCTAATTTTAGTCCCTAAATCACAGTTAATGGCCCCTACCAAAATAACTCTTCTCTTTTTTATTGGTAAAATACATAAGTTCAATATTACAAGCTATATTAAACTTTTACAGTCAATATTTTGTAATAAAATAATCGTTAAAAAACAAAAGTATCCCACTAGAATCCAAATAAAGCTTATAAGTCAAGTGAGTCCACACAAAATTAACAGAAAATAGCATTAATCAAGAAATAACAAATGGAAATATCCAAATATATAAGAGTAACTTTGATTAAAGAAAAGCAAACCTCAAAAGGGATGATAAAGAGATACATTGGATGCTTAAAAGAAAACGAAACGTTTCTCTTTGTCTAAATCAAGTGCAATTCGGATGCAAGGAATTTATAATGGAAATAATTAATGATATATTCTACTTCGAAATTCAGATGATGGTTATATTTATCTTCTTATATATTTATACAAAAAAATGTACGGTATTTCAAATTTTCGGTTACCTCGACTTTCAATAAGGATAGAATTATACACATGCTATATTGAAAATTGATTATATCATTTTATTTTATACTTAAATTAGTGATAATTCAAGAGTCGTATGCTGCTTTACTTGCTAGTGAGTAGTAAACAGTAAATTTAGTTTCATCTTTCATAATTCGTCTTCTTAGCTTAATTCATAAAGAAGCTGCGCACAATATTAACACGAATTATTCTTATTGATGAAGCAATGATATTTAATTTTGATTATCGCCCACGCCTAGTCTTATGTTGCCATCTTTTTCAATGGATTGATCTAATTGATTTTCCTTAAAAGAGTTAAACCAGAAAAAGGAAAAAAGTGGTAAAATATAGTTTGCCTTCCGTATCAAAGAGACTAACGTTTGTCAAAGAATCAATAAAATAAAATAATAATAGTAATAAGAGGCTTGACCTTTTGCCCTTTTTCATTATTCATATATTAAATAAGAACATTATATTTAATTGATACTTATTTAATTATATTTAATTATTAAACTGGACTATTACTATAGCCTTTCTCCTTTTGTCTTCATATCGCCTGCTATAAATAGATACTTATTTAATTATATGCTTCAAGAATATCTACAGATCAGACACAGTAAAGAAGGATTAATTAGTAACACATAATTAATCAGCATTTTTTCAGGAAATTAATCAGTACAGTATTTGCTTATTTGGCGATACAAAAGTAAGAAAAATACATTTGCTGAACTGAGAAAATTGACAATTTGTTTATGAAAAATGAAAATTCGCTATTTAATTATCAATATAAAAAGATATGTTGTAATATACAGTTATTTTATATGGTCACTTTAGTTTAAATAGAATTTAGGTGTGAAAATAAAAAATATGGAGTTGAATTTAATTACAATTTGATCCGTTTAATTAATTATTTCAATACAATGTGCATGAACCTTTTTTTATTTGACAATATTGGTCCAAACATGTCTTGTTTGATGGGGAAGGAGACTGGGACTCGGTTGTGTGGTTCCCGATGATGAAGATTTAATTTTTGCTGCAAGAGCTAGTTTGTTGTCCTGAAGCGGAGATGCGTTTGCAGTTGAAGCAATGAGCTATAGGGAAGTCTTTGGGTTGTTTAGAATTGAGAAATTTTGATCGAGTAGCCCTGGAAAAAGATTCCAATTTTTATGCACCCATAGACCTAATTCTAGATGATTGTAAGGATCGTTCGAGACGTTTTTCTAGTTTGTGATTAGTTTATGCTAATAGGTATACGAATCAAGCTGCACAAAATTTAGCTAAGTCAATTGATTATTCGACAAGCAGAGGGGTATGGTTGAATGTCTACCTACCTTTGATTAAAGGTAGGTATAATTCATTTAATGATTATTTGTTTCTTCAGTAAAAAAACATGAATTTTCCTTTAATAGCACAAAACATAATTTTCAAGAAGCTAAATAAAGATAGACTTTTAGATGTATCATATTCTTATAGCCAAATTAAAACATGCATTCGTGTCATGCACATATTACTTAAGCGATACTACAGCTTACATTGAGAAGAAATAATAAATTTAGGAATAATACTATGAAAACAAGAATATAATATACACTATATGGAAAATTTTATCAAATGACTTGAATTGAAAAAAAAATTAGGAAGATTGTAATATGTAGTTAATAGTTGAGATAGAGGCCTTTGAGGTACAGAGATCTTAATATAAGCATCTACATAGATCTTAAATAGAGTGTATTTATTCATTTAATATTATCC
>CATIWQ010239313.1:0-55800 GCA_949673415.1 Euphorbia schlechtendalii
CGCCTCTCATCCTCCCCGCACTCTCGACCCATAGCTCCTTATCGCCCGCTCACAATGGCGACTCCGCTGTGGATTTTTTTCTGAAAACTTGTTTTTTCAAAGGTTTTAGATTTTGGATAAGTGCCGAAAATTATTGATCACGTTATTCCGTTTTCCCTTAATTATGACATATTCATAATAACGCATTGTAGTAGAAGGGATTAGCCCATAAGTATAAGGTACCATTATTATCGTAAAGCTTTCTCTTGTACTAATCCGCCTCCATGAGAAAAGATAGTACTCAAGCAGGTGAAGCACTTGTTGCCATATAGCATGTACCTCCCTCAACCCATTTGGGGAGAGATTTGGAGTGTATTTTAGCGCAATAAGAACCTTCTACATCAGCAACCCACTTGTAACCTTCATGTAAATAAACCATAGGCATTTTCCCTAGGGTGTTACCCAAACACGCGACCATGCATTATATTTTCTTGCAGGTATGCTCCTTAGTATCTTCATAATACTAAGATGAACCAAACTTAGGATAGAGACTAGCCAAAAACCCTACACGTGGGAGTTGTATGGTTGGAAGATAACTTTGCATGCTATGTGCTACCTGTATACTACTTTCAATTCGTCATTGTACAAATGTCATACTAACCACGAATTTTTGTACAGACACTCGAATGCACACACTCATGGTATTAAATGTACATACCACATACACTTAGGCATAGTTGACACTATAGATCGTGTCACCCTAGGACAACATAAAACCACTTAGGGACATCACTTAACCCTTTTCAGCAAGATATCCACTTGACATCCCGTTACTAGTCTGCACATGGCAAACATACCTTCCTTTTACTGTGTGATGACCACTTGACATCCAGCACTTGGCCTGTAAGGGGCAATAACCTTTCTACCACATTTCCCATTAGATGTCCAATCAACATCCAACTCACACCCCTTCTGGGGTAATTATACACACCAAAAGCCCAAACGGGGCAAATACCTACCCAAAACAATTTTCCCACATTAAAGAATATCCTAGTCGAAATCCTAACCTAAGCCCACATGGAGCGAACTTACTTACCTTAGCAAATCTTCAAGGGTATATGCTTCATACCCGAATCATTTGCCCACACGAGGTAATAATTCACGTATCACCACATACCCTCAAATAGTGATGACCAGATAGGTATCCAAAAAACTCTTCCCTAATTGGGCGAAATAACCAAATCATTCATTAGGTAGCTACATACGGTAGTTATTTTTATTTTATTAGGGTATGTCACACTGCTTACCTGAAACGATTTTGATCTCCTCATAGTACAAAACCTCAAATCATTGACCTATTACCACACAGGTAACTTAGTCACCTCACTTACATCACTCATTTTACAAATCTCAAATCCAACCCCCGTTGTTGGATTTTCATTTCCACAGGTTTTCATTTTTACCTAATGACTAACTTGTTTGTTTCAAATGGATTGACATACATGTTATTTCACATCATGGCATGCTAACTCCTTGTGAATGTAGCCATAACATTAAAAATCACATGCATTACCCGCATCATGAGTCATATCATGAATCTTACATGCATGGTCTAATATTCTGCTCGTGTATCAAAGGGGCTTGGAAGAGGCCTGCTCGCCACCTGGTTCGCATTTCCCAAATTGTGGCCAATCTAGAGGGGGTTTTGTACACTGACTCAAGTGAGGACTTGGATTCAGACTCAGATTCAGTTCAACGCACTACTATGTCCAATCCACGAAAAGAAGGAGCGGGAGAGGATCACCCCATCCTTATGGGACAAAGTTCTCAGCAGTCATAGATGAGCGTCGAGATTGCAGCTGCTTTAAATGCCTTTGCCAACAGCGAACAGCTAGCATTGCTCATTTTCCAACACGTCGGGAGGGCCCAGAATGTAGTGGCCAGCCTGGAGGTCAACCTCAACAATGTCAATCCAACAAGGGGACCTCCCACCTCACACATGGTGCCCCCAACTACCTTTTATTAGTTTAGTGTAGGATATAGTTAGCTGAACTAGAATCCATTATTCCCTAGATAAACTGTCCAACCCGCATTCGCACCAGGGCCTTCTACCAAGGAATGTCCCAATAGCCTATTCCCACTTGGAGTATGTCGATTGCCTCACAATTCCAGGCACCTCAACTATCCCATTTTGCGGCATATCCCTAGGGGAAATATGGCTCTTATCCAAGTGTAGGGGATGCCATCCTCCAACAACCTGGCATGGCAGAACTATGGCAACAGTTTTTGGCCATTCACAGTGGCCACCTAAGGAACACATACCCTACATAACAGATAGTCGGGGATGAAGACAGCTTACCCCCAAACTTCACAATGCCACAGTTTGAGAAGTACGAAGGATCTGGTGACCCGCGCGCTCACTTGACACATTATCAGACAGTGATGAGAGCATTGAGCGTTAGCAATTGAATGATGGCTAAGCTCTTCATCGTCACCTTAGGCCACCCCGTCAATGAATGGTACAGCCACCTTCTGCTAGATATAGCTAACAATTAGAATAGCCTCGCTTAAGCTATGCTAGAGCATCATGGTTTCAACTCTCAGATGGAAACCACAATGCAACATCTGGAGGCTATAAGGCAATGGCATGGTGAGAGATTCAAATCCTACTATACGGGTTGGATGGCGACATAGGTCAGGCTTAGGGCTCACTTGACTCTACCAGAGATGATAACCAAGCTTCTGGATGGTGCACTACCTTCATACAGGAACAAGTTTGGATCAAACATCATTTCGATCTATCAAGAAGTGTTTGAAAAGGTGGATAGAATGGAGCACTTTGAATCCATGGATACATCTAGGGGGGACTAGCATGAGGGATTGTTATGTAATAAATTAACTTTCAGCTACTTTACCCACGTGGCATTTGAATTTTGAATAAATTGAACTTTGTTTATTTGCTTGATATTTTATCAATGACATCACGCATTCTCATAAACATATTCATAATATTTTTAGCACGTGTGATACATCATTTTATGAAATTAATTTGGGTATAAATGGATTCCCCACAATAAATTCAAATGATTTGACTCTTGAGAGAAAGGGAGAGATAAATAAATGTACTTAGATAACGCGTGATAGTAATTGCCTCATCATACAAGGATAAAAGATCAATGGAAAGATCTCCAAGCACGAAATATCCACTAACTCAACCAAGAGAACGAAGCATGCAAAGATAAAAAAGATCGAAGCTAGAATAAGGCCAAAATGTCAACCATGCAAGTTAGGACCAAACAACCGGTGCAATGTCACAAAGAAGGAGTCAGATCGTTGAACAACAACTCCATCACAACCATTCACAAGACCAAATAACCAGCGCAATGTCACAAAGAAGGAGTTAGATCGTTGAACACGTCAACAACTCCATTACCACCATTCATGGGACTAAACAACCGGTGCAATGCCACAAAGAAGGAGTCAGATCGTTAATACGTAAACAACTCCATCACACGGATCACCGTCATTTCAAACAAGAGTCAATGTTAAAAATGAAAAGGAGTCAAACTGTTGAACACGTCAACAGTTCCTTCACACAGCTCACTACTATTTGTGGGGCAATCATCAAGACTCATCATCACATACACCTCAAGCCAGCAAAGCGGCGTGAGCACCAACCAATTGACCAGAAATGCTAAACGAGATAACAACTGAAGTTATGGACATGGATGGTAGTCGATCTACCAAATCAACCAAGTCTTACATAATTGCTATTACGCATAGGTGAAAGAAATAAATCAATAAAAAGCAGTACAAATAAATTTGTATTTAGCCTGTCAATTAACACTCAATTAGTTGAGCAAAAATTAGGGCTTCTTTTCAAAATAGAAAAAGAATAGTCTACTAAGTTGAAAACCCGAAAAGGGCGGCTCAGGCAAAACTTAGGAAATCAAGAGAAACACATTGGTTTGAAAACCTGAAAGGGCTAATTGATGGCATGAGTCAAATTGTTTGAAACATTTATACCCCTGTTAAGTTCATCAATGAATTGTCATTTTTGCTGAATCTTTATACATATGTTTATTTTGATTACTTGCATGCCAATGGTAGAATATTACAAGTAGACATCCAAAAATGAAAAAATAAAAAATAAAGAAAAATAAGTCTGCTAGATTGAAAACCTAAAAGGGTGGTCCAAGCAAAAATTAAGACAAGGTTCGATAGATTGAAAACCCGCAAGGGCGATCTATGTAGAAATTAGAACCAAAGAAATATCAAATTCATTATCTCCTCCTCGGAATGGTACGAGGTATCATATACCTTCAACACTTCAAGCAAACGGCTTCCAAACAATCATCACCGACACAACTCGGGATCAATGATTCATCCAGACTTTCCTCAAATCAGATCCAAACTATGAACTCGAATATGATTCAATGAACCCATGGTCATCGATTTGAGGGAGTCATCCATAGAATCCCTAACAAGATAAGTCATAGGGGCAACCATGCACCATCACAAGAGGAGGCTCTTCAATGAACGAAGTCCACAACACCTACAAACAGACAAACATACATCATATGATAAATATTGTTCATGCATAAAAATATGCATATATTACATCATGACATTTTCAGGTAAAGACGATACCGAACTGGGGTAACACTATCCCGATAAACAAGATTCTCCACCTCCATATGAGGAACCCACAAACAAGATGACGGCCCACTCAAGCCTAAAGTCAACATTACAACACCACAAAAGCCACCTAAATACCGGAGTGGTTCTCGGGATCCCCGAATTTCTATTAAACTTATTTACTTATCATGTTTTAATTTTTGATTGAAGGGGCAAAATTTTTACTTTACATAAACTCAATCAAATAATTAAAAAATTCACCATCAAATGTATTAACATTATCTTTTCTCTGATTTGTTACAAGGAATAAGTCAACATCCTATTAAGGAAATTCAAAACATAACCGAAGAAGGAAATAGTTATCTCGATGGCTGAAGAAAGAAACAGTCTCATTTACCAATCGAAGAAAAGAACGATTGCCGACCACCAAAGGGACATCGCAGAAAGAAATGGTCGACCCGCCCACAAGGGGCGTCAGGCACCAAGGGATTCCGAAGAAGGAAACAAACAACCCCATGAAGACACGGAGCTAAAAAGGAAGGCCCATGTCATCACCAATTGGGAACAAGAAATCACCAGCCGCACTGGTCAGGTATATTCTCAATCCCTCCACTCTTTTCATGTGATCATACTGGTTATACAACTAGTAATTATCACACGAGGGGTAGATGTGAGCACGGGATTTTGTACAAGCTCTTGAGTTCAATGATGATGGCTTTTCGGGATATTTATCCTCGAATCACACTATTTTCGACCATCTGACAATCTTCAAATGGGAGTCTTCCTCATCTCTGAATTTAAAAGGACTTTAATTCAAAAATAAAAAAAAATATAAAAATACACAAAAAAATTTGAAAACGTAATCAAAAACCGAATCTGGAACCTGCCTCGCCGATATCTAGCGAGGCACGGCTAGCTAGAAGGCTTGGCGAGCCTCTCCAAGGACCTGGTGAACCTCGCCAGCCTTTGGCGAGGCTTGCCAGAAACCTGGCAAACCTTGCCAGAGGCTTGGCGAGGTACGCCAGGGGTTTGGCAAACCTCGCCAGACTCTGGCGAGGCTTGCTAAAGACCTGGCGTACCTCGCCAGGTCCCTGGCGAGGTTCGTTAGACTTTCTGGCGAGCTCGCCAGACCTTTGGCGAATTTCATGCTTTCATCTACTTTCATCTAGCGAGCTCGCTAGACCGTAAGGGTAAACCTCTGAGTTCCTAGAGTTGCGAATTTCATGCTTTCATCTGTTTTCATCTTCTTATGATTTTATTTGTGGACCTAGGAATTATTTTTGTTCCTCATTATTGTAAATAATGTTGTAATTATCTCCTTCTTCTTTTATTTCTTTTTAATTTTTGTATTAGAATACCCTCACGAAGGGAATAAAATATATTATTGGATAACACACCTCACCTTATGCTATGCAGTCATTTTCACTAATAAAATTGTCTAACATACGTGTAAATAAAAATGAACTACTTTTATTTAAATTGACAACTTTAAAATCACCGATGTTTTAATTAGGCCACACGGGCCTCGCTGAAATTAAATAGAACATATGTGATATCCCTTGTGCTAACCTTTGTGGATGCAGGTTAGATGTATGTTTAGTATTTTAATTTTCTTTTGGGATATAGCATTTTCATTTTTCTAGGAAATGTAATTAATAGGGTAGTGGGTGGTTGCATCCCTCGATTTTTGAAAGCCTTGTAATTTTTACTTTCCGCATTTACATACTGTTTTGCAGATGGATTTATTGCTTTTTCAATACGTGAATCATGCATATAAAGTCTAAAAATGACCTAAGTGCGAATATGCATAACTAAGAAAATATGGTTTTCTGCAGATGTAATATATGTGATCACTTAAGAAATAAGTAACTTATCCCGGACCCGAATCTCTGTGTCTTAGTGGGCCATCCCCCGGACGTTAAGCCTCACAGGACTCTAATTCCTGGAAAGAGCTAATCCAGGTTGTGACTCCACACTAAGAGGTGGTGGATTCGGGTTCTAACTAATCTAAACTTTTTTCGCTCTCTCTTTCAACCTTTTTCCCGGGTCCTCGACCCGGTGCTTCTTTTTCAAATACCCCGGTGGACCACGCCTCTCATCCTCCGCGCGCTCTCGATCCACCGCTCCGTGTCGCCCTCTCAAAGGTAGGATGGAATATGACAGTGAGTAAATGTATATAGATCAGAGTAGAAGAAATCAGTATAGATTATTCCTACTAACAAGTAAAGCAAACAAAACATGCAAAATCAGAAAAAGATATTACGTACACTAGACTTAATTTAACAAATTCGGTTCTAGATATTCAGATATTCAATGATTCACCACAGAGCAACACATGAAATAACTTTTCTAAATCTAGTGCAAACGAATTAAGATAATTATATAAACCTGGATAACAATACTATTATGCTTAGTATGGGTCATTCTCACATAGCCATATTTAGCAAGTTACCATTCCAAAAGTGTTTGGCTCACTAAACAGCATTACAATCACAGATCCAATGATTATACACAATCTCGTTAACCCCGAAACTACTTTTAAAGTTAACTCAAAAGCATATAAATTGATTAATATTAAAGACTTAACAAGAAATACACATTATGACACATAGACATATCATAAACTTCAAAATAGAAAGTATAAGTAGAAAGTAAAGAAAAGTTGTAAGGTATATAAGTGAAAGCTAAAGTTAATCAAATCGTATCCACTCTTTAATGGGAGTAGTCAATTCCTGCGTCTACTTTGAATTCCATCTCGACTCGTACAGAACCTTTGCTAGGATGTTATTCTTTGTGAATATCGAACAAATGAATATTGAAGAATGAAAACTTTTATTGATAAGTGATTTGCAATTACAATTATACAACAATCGCTCGAATATGTAGAGAAATCTAGTGATCGAAATAGTGTTCGAATCACTTATATATTTTCTCGCTAACTTAGAATAAAACAAACTCTATATGATTTTTCTCTCTATCTATACATACATGTAAACATCATATATGCCACTTCACACTCTCTACCCATTGTCACGAAAATGGTGAAGTTTGGAGCCCTATTTATAGATTACGAAGGGTTGCATCCATCCAGACGAAGAGTCGTGTCCATTGGCGAAAGATTGCATCACTTCTTTGTGATTAGATGAAAGGCTTTGACCTTATCCACAATGGATAGGGACTTATTCATGATTGGTTGACTTTCAATAGGTGTCTATTCGTTTGAAAGTTGATGGAAGTTGATCGATTTTATCCGGCGGTTGAAAGAAGATAAGAGTTTACCAAAAACCGTCAAGGTCGTGATTGCGAAGTACATGTCGTAATCGTGAATACTTGGTTAGCAACTTTCTATTCTGAAGAATACTAAGTCATGACCACAAATGGTTGTCACGACCGTGAATTGTGTTTTTCTTTATAATACTTCTTGTAACTTTAACGATCTTCGACAGCTTCGATCCTAAGCCAAATCCTTAAGTTCCACATATCTTTTTGCACCTTTTTCACTCTTTTTTCATAGATTTCCAACTTTAATCATTTTACTTCCAAGATTTACCTAGTACCTGCATTTGCATTAAAAAACAACTACATATAATGTGAAATCATTTATATGAAGTATAAAAACGACTTAAACTATAGTGTTTAATGTATAAAATTATTATAATAATAAGTGTAATTATACACTTATCACCTATATAAAAGCAAATTACGATAATGGGTTTATCTAAATAAAACGATTCATTTAATTAATGAAATTGCTCGCATGGTAAAATGGTGAGAACTGTTATCCAGGATTATATTTTATTCCATTCGTGGGGGTATTCTAACATACATCTCCTTTAATAAATAAATATGGATGAAGAAGAATTACAATATTGGAATAAAATAATATACTGAAAATCCTAGGTCCATAGATGAAAACAGAAGAAATAGAGCGCCGAAAGCACGAAATTAGAAATTCTAAGAACTCAGAGGCTTACCTTACGGAACAAATCCACTTCGAAGATATTCGATCGACCTTAGGAAGTCCTCCTCATCTTTTAGTTTAGGTAAAAAAAGTTGTAGTAAAGTCCTAAAAATAATTGTCTAGTTCTCGAAATCTGATGCAGTTCTAAAAGCTATATTTTTCTCTGAAAATTTTCGGTCCCGTTTATCAAAAAATTCCCGACTATTTATAGGAAAAATCTTGAAAATCCAAAAAAGACAGGTAATTTTGGCGAGGAGGCTCGCCAGAAAAAGTCTGGCGAGGCTCCTTGCTAAATTTCTAGCGAGCCTTGCCAGATTCTAGCGAGGAGCCTCGCCAAACCTTGGAAAGGATAGCCTGGCCAGAAAGCTTGGCCAAGCTTGCCAAAGTTTGGCTAGGCTTGCCTCGCTAGAGAGCTTGGCACCAAGGCTACTAGTGAGGCTTGCCTCGCCAAGCTTTAGCGAGGTAAGCCTCATCAGAAATTCTAGTGAGGCTTGCCAGTCCCAATATCAGCGAGGCAGGCTCCGAATCTGGTTTTCTGCAATGTTTTCGCATTTTTTTATGTATTTTCATATTTTTAAATTAATTTCTAAATTAAAGGAAAAAATTAAATAATTTTATTAGAAATGTCTTTTAGAATTCAGAGACGAGGAAGATTCCCATTCGGAGACATCTAGATACTCGATAATTGTGTGATTCAAGGATAACACTCAAAAAATCATCATCATTGAATGCGCGAGCTCGTATAAAATCCAATGCTCACACCTGGACCTCACTTTGAGCCTACAAGCGGTCCTAGTGCTCTAAAGAAATCAACGTCTACAGCATCACACCATAAGAATTCATGAAAAATGTCAACAAATGAAAAGCATAAATACATATCATCACGTATACACGACATGCAAAGATAAATATCATATTTCTTTGTCTACAATAAATTAAACAAGAATACCTCAGCAGCCCAGTTCTACACAATGATCATATCGTGAGCAGATAAGTAATGATGGGTGAGTATCTCAACATTAGTACAAGGTATATATCATAATGGAATGAAGGCCAAATTAGGAATCATGAACATTTAAGAAAAATTTAAAGAGATAAAGGAAAAGAGCCCCACATGGGTGGTGTCTTGAGGAGCAAAGGACAGGGTATACGGACTCGAAGGTAGCATTTGGGTCTGTCGCTCCCCCACCCTCACGAGCAATGAAAAAGCTATCTCTGAAGGAGTCGTGAGGTGGTCGTTTATGAACCCCGGGTGTAGCATACATCCTACCAGATGCGCTAGCACGGTCCGCTCAAGTTCGCTTGCCCGCACCAGCCTATTTCAAAAATAATAAAGGACATGCAGAAGGTAATCAAGACTTAATAAAATCATATTCAGATTCAAGTCATACCCGAGAAGAGCTAGAAGCACCACTACTGTGACCCCCTCTACCGGCATCACCATCGTGGCCCATAATGTCGATAGTACCTCCATCTCTTGGACCATCGCCTCCACCACTTCCTCTAAAGTTGACCTTGATATCCTCATCATCAGATGGATTCCATGCTGCCAATTTTATTACCTTCCGGTGATGCCAGTCCTTAGTATTGTCATCACACTTACGAGGGCAAGGGGGCAGAAGAAGCTGCATATGTGCGTGATAGTCCTCGTCGACTGAAGAAATCATGGAACCGATCTCATCTAGAAAGGTTGCTTGATCTACCTAGGAGGTAACCTTCAAATTGGGCCAAACACCTTGGTAGGAGGATGAGGAGGTACAAGTCACCTATCTATCGTGGTATTTTGCCAATCTTGAATCCTTTCCCTGAAATACCATTCGAGGGAAAGGGGGCACTCTAGCACTAGGTGACGACCCTCCACGGTCATCCACATGACCACCACCATCTCTCGATTCGGCACATCGGTCTACAGCTACTACAAGAAGAGGAAAATTTTACCGCAAGGTTAGCAACAAATCATAAAGTAAATTAATAAAATTGCTTGGTAGAAAGGGATGGTTACTTGCTCGATAACCAGATGAGAAAGGCACTCTCGGTATGTAATTAGACATTTATGGAGACCGCCAATCCTCCGGTACCAGATGGCTAGAAAGTGCTCTCCGGGGACTAGGGTAGTCTTGAAGATTGGAGGAGGGAGGATATGGTACTCGAAGACCTAAACTTGGGAAAAAGGGGGAACAAGTTAAATAATGCAATAAAAATCACGAATAAACGAAAGCAGAAAGTCCAAATCGAATACCTGGAGCAACTGTGACCCCTCAATACGTAATCGAGGCCATAGTACATCTTACCTAAGATAACTCAAGGATAGTTCAGCCCCTAAATCCATGTAATATCCTCCACGACCAATATCAACCCGTAGTTGATCTTGTTAGAAGTAATTGGTAATAACAAGTCCGTCATCAGCGAGATCACAAATGAGCGAACATACTAGGGCCGCAAATCATCAAGCACCACCTCCATCAAGCTCTAGTGAATGTAAAGCTCCTTATAGGAGAGCTTGCCTGTTCATGGTGCTACACCAAAGAGCTCCATCACCAGGGTAATTACTCGATAAGAGGTGGAGAACTAGTCCATGAAGATGTCAACATCGATGGTCAATGATAAGTGTATAGTTACACTTATTATCACATTAATTTTATACATTAAACACTATAGTTTTAGTCATTTTTACACTTCATATAAAAAGATTTCACGTGGTATGTAGTTGTTTTTTATGCAAATGCAGATACTAGGTAAATCTTGGGAGTAAAATGATCTAAAGTGGAATTCTATGAAAAAAGAGTGAAAAAGATGCGTGAAACTTAAAGATTTGGCTTAGGATCGAAGCTGTTGAAGATCGGAGAAGTTGCAAGAAGAATTCTGAGTAAAACTAAATTCATGGTCGCGACAATCATTCACGGTCGTGACTTGTTTACTTCAGAAATAGAAGTTTGCCAATTAAAGATTCACGGTCGTGACTTGTGTATCGTGGTCACGACTTGGACGATTTTCTGGTATTATCTTCTTAACTACCAATCGCCAGATAAGCATGATCAACCGCTATCAACCGCCATCAACTACCAATGAACAGACACCTATCAAAAGTTAACCAATCATGAAAAGGTGCATTCCATTGTGGATTATATCAAAGCTTCTCAACCAATCACAATGAAGAGATGCAATCTTTCACCAATGGATGCAACCCTTCGTTTGGATAGACGCAACCCTTCGAACTATCCTCACAAATTTCGTGCAACACCAATAGATAGGAGAGCATTAGAGTGCAATTAGAGAGAGATATAGTGTGTGTATAGATAGAGAGTTCGCTACATTCATAAGTGTTAGTGAGAAAATGTTTAAGTAATTCGAATCCTTGTTTCGATCACTAGATTTCTCTATATTCTCAAGCGATTATTGTATAAGTGTACTTGCAAATCACTTATCAATAAAAAGTTTTCGTTCTTCAATATTCGTTTGTTCGATATTCTCAAAGAATAGCATCCTAGCGGAGGTTCTGTACGGGCCGAGAGCGAATTCAAAGCAGACACAGGAATTGCGGGAATCGACGACTCCCATTAAAGAGTGGATACGGTTTGATCAACTTTAGCTTTCACTTGCATATCTTACAACTTTGCTTTGCTTTCTACTTATACATTCTATTCTGAAGTTTATGATATGTTTATGTGTCATAATGCACATTTCGTGCTAATTCATTTATATTAATCAAGTTATATGCGTTGGAGTTAATTTTAAGAGTAGTTTCGGGTTAACAATATCATGTATAATCACTGGATCTGTGATATAATGCTGTTTAGTAAGCCAACATTTTTTGAATGATAACTTGCTAAATGTGGCTATGTGAGAGCGACCCGTACTAAGCATAGTATTGATGTTGTCCAGGTTTATATAATTGTCTTATTTCGTTTGCGCTAGATTTAGAAAAGTTATTTCATGTATTGCTCTGCGGCGAATCATTGAACATCTGAGTGTTTTGAACCGAGTTTGTTAGATTAATTTAGTGAATCGTAACATCTTTGTTGAACTTGCATGTTTTCTCTGCTATACTTGTTCGTAGTGAAAATCTTTAAATTTAGATTCTCTAATCTTCCACATCTATATTTACTCAATTTTTCATTCTAATCTTTCTATCCAAAAATCTTAAATCTATTTTTATTTTCTTTACTTTGTTTTTCCCTTATTGATCTTTAGACTTGGTTCCTTCCCTGTGGGTTCTATATCTTTTAAAACTACATCGCAACTGTATACTTGCAGTTATCATCATTTTTGTATTTGATAAGAGGTATTGATAACACCTGCATTTCACATGAACAAGTTTTTGGCATTATTATTAAGGATAAGCCTTACGGAACGAGTGTAGCCAAGTCTTGTGAAGAAGTTATTAAACTTATCAGTAGAAAAGTGACCGTTATCAGGGAAGGCAATAGCGTTCTGAGGATTAAAATTCCGGGGAAGACAAGTAAGTTCTAAAGTTTTTATTTGTTTATTTTATTTCCTCTACCATACAATTTTCTAAATTTCATTCTAGATGTGAAAAGATTATGAAATAATCATCTTTGGGGCGATACATCATAAGTTTCCATCTTAATTCTTGACAAATAGAAGATTTTCTTCTATTTTTCCTATTCAAGTTCGTGACTGTCTATTGCACTCGTGAATTCCCCTACAAACTTTCTGTTTTTCAAAATTCTGTTAGTCATGCTCGCGACCTAGGATCGCGATTGCGACGCGTTCAATAACTGCAGTAGTTTTGGCAGTTTTTCGGTAGTTTTTCTCCTATTCTACATATATGTTGTGATTCTCAGCACTCGTCACTTCAGTTATCTGAAAAATTCCTTTTCTTTCAATTAAAACTTCTGTTCTAAACCTTGAAATCAATAAATCCTTTTCATCAAAATGGGTCACTCAAACAAATCTGTTCTTATTCCTCCTTCAGACTTGCAAGAATGGTATGAAGCACCTTTTCCTATTCATTCTCGAGAGGAAGGTGATCATTTTGAAACCATTAGAGAAGCAGATTTCACTAGTTCTTATGTCATTCATAAGAATAGTTTCATTCAATTAGGAATCCATGAGAGGGTAATGTATTACCTTGGAGTCCTAAACGTGGTTCTCTATTCATCAATGAATATTGGGAACAGTGAAGATAATTGCAAGGAAATGCTGATTGCGTTAGTATGGATGAATCTTAAGATGAATTGTTTAGAGTATCGACATCAAGGAAAGAAGTATAAGATGGTAAGGAAGAAATTAGAACAAAATCTAGGATTCCCTAAGGATTGTTACTATAAAATGCTTCCTAGTTGGGATCCACTACCAACATGGAATCGCCTTATTGGAAGAGACGAATACAAATAGGAATCTACCTATAGCCGATGGATTCGAGACCCCTGTTTGCTTGCGTTACATTTCTATCTAAGTAGTGCACTTTTCGGTAGATCTAGTTCTGACATGGTCATTCCTGAAGAATTGTTTATCTTGGAAGTAATTTGGAATGGCTTACCTGTGGACGTGTCAGGGATTATGATGGGGACTCTTATGTTTGCAGCAATTGATCCAGGTAGGATATCATACGGGTGTCGAACTATGGCGAATTTGTTAAGATAAATTGGGAGATTACCTAGTTGTGCAGAAGTCTTTACTAATGAAGATGAAATTTCGGAGTTGACTACGGAAATTTTCTTTAAGCATGGATTTCTAACTAAGTGTATTGGTGAGAAAGGGATAACCTATGATTGGAAATCGTGGGACGAACGAGTTGAGGCTGATACAAAGCAAGAAAGGGAAATTGCTAGGAAAGAAGGAAGTAGTTCAACCAATCTTAAAAGGAAGTTGAACGAATTAATGGAGGAGAAAATCTCTATTCATCGCAAAATTAGCAATATACATATTTTGGTATGTGATGTTGAAAAGGATCTGCGCGAGTCACGTTATAAGATTGATAAGATGATTGAATCCTTAACTCCCGAATGAACAATTTTCTTTTCTTTTCGATTTAGAAAAATTTGTATAGGTATATTTCAATTTAGTTGCGTTACGTGTTTTAATTGTTTGTTTGTTTGTTTGTTTGTTTATTTGTGTTTTTATTTTTCATTTGCAAATCATTGTTATTATAAATGAAAATTTGAACAACAAGACGTTGATGTTCAATTGTTGTCTTCACCATAAATTCTCAAGGTATAATAGTAAATATATATCGTTTATATTTAACAAAGTTTGTTCGTGTTTATGTTTCTAAGTTTTTATAGGTGCAAGTCTAAAAATTGAAGAATTTGGAGAATCAAGAAGCTCACGACCACGACACAATTCGCGCTCGTGATCATTGGATAGCAAAACTTTCTGTTTCTTTCGTGAGGAGAGTCACGATTGCGACTGACCTTCGCGATCGTGACACGGCAAAATTATAACCGTTACAAATCGCGAACTGACACATGACAGATGGCTAAAACCGCCATTAATGGCTATTTTTGACCCCAAACGGCTATAATCCCATTTATGACCAATTAGAGACCCAATATACCTCTATAAATAGGTCTAAGTTGAACCTAGCCACCACACCTTCTAAAAAGCCTTCAAAATTCTGATTTTCTCATCTTCTATATTCGAAAACATCTAAACCTTTTTCAAACCTTTATCTTCAAAACCAACATGACTCGTGTGAAAAAGAGCAGCATAAAAGAGAGGAGCACAATCAATTCAAGATGAATTTGATTGTCCTTTCCCGTTGAGGATAAGAGAAGAGGGTAAGAGATTTCAAAAGCTAAGCAAATTAGATATCACTGGGATGATATTCCTCGATTTGGTTTTCTTGAAAACTCTGAATCTCTGTGAAGAGATGGAAGCCTACCTTTCAATTATTGGTTTTCCAAAATTTGTGGATATGCGGTTCCCACAAAATCGAGATTGGATTCTCGAGTGTTTGGTAACATTCAATTACGAAGATTCAAGGAAGAGGGCGATTCAATTTCGAAATCAAGGATAGCAATACACCATCACGAGAGAGATGATGGGTGATTGGTTCGATTTCGAGATTGTTAATTCATCAAGCATGACTGACTCATTTCAACCTAATCGAGTTTGGGTAAATTTATCAGGTAAGAGAGTCTTCGATCCCAAAAATTCTCCTAACTAACTTATTAAGGATGATTGTATTCTCCTTCTCCACAAATACCTTTCCACTTTGGTATTTTGTCGAGTCGAAAATACCAAGGTTCAAAAGAAGAACTTGTTTGTTCTCTCATGCGCTATGATGAACCAAAAGCAGAAATTGTGGATATAATTTGGGATACGATGAAGAAGAACTCGACGAGCATGAGGAGTAAAATTGGAGCGGCTGAAATTATCACCGCCATAATCTTGGGAGCAAGAAATGAACTCCCCTATGTTCAACAATCGGGTGAGTATTTTCGATAAATGGATGGAAATTATTTGAAGAACACTGGATTACTCCATGAGCATAATGGTGTTTATTCTTTCTACTCTTACTCCAACTGCACCAAGAAGCTCAATTTGACTCAAGAAGATTCTTCCATCAGGACCATCAAATCCATCTGTAAGCCATCATAAAGGAAAAGCCCGATGACAGAATTAGACGACGATGATGAAGAAGAAGAAGAAGCTCCGGAAGATTGGAAGGCTAGAATGCAACTTAAGTTGGATAATTGCCAAGCGGAACTTGGAGTTATGGAGAGGGACATGAAGATTCTGAAGAAAAGTAATAAGTCGATGCTTCAAAAATTACTTTCATTCTTTAGACGACAAAATTGTCAATTCACTCCTAGTCCACCGGATTCTCCTTCACGATAAATGGGTTTAATCTTTCCTTAACTTTATTTTCAATAATTTTTAGACTAACTTTAGCTTGAGTAGTTTAGTTTTGATTTTCATTAAATGTCTCACAATGAGTACATTGTGTTCTTTAAGTGTGGGGGGGCATTTGTAAAAATCCCGTAAAATCCAAAAACATGAATAAAATAAAAAAATCGAAGAACTTAAAAATTTCATTGGAAGAATTATTAATTAGTTGGACCAAATTAACAATTAAAAGGATTAATGAAGAAAATTAGGAAAATTGCACTAAGCGGAGCAAGGGAATTTTTCCCATTGTGAGTGGGCCCCAATGAACACGGGTAGTTTGGGGTGGGGCCTGTGTGGGTGTCCCACGAGAAAAATTGCTCACGGGTCACTAGCACCTGCGGACTTGGCCTATGCTGCCACCCCGCTATCGCTACCTATGGCAACGCTTGCGAGGGCCTGCAAGCTGGGATTTTGGGAAGGCCCGTAAGCCTATCTTGTAGCACAAGGAAAGTTCGTTAGGGCTTTTCTTGTGAAGGCTGCGCATAACCCACATAAGTAAGCTGTGTGGCGGGTTGACCCGCGGAGCTTGGAGCTCGCTCAGTCAGCCCAAATGAAGGGAGTTTTTCAACTCCCCTCTCCCTATAAATAGCCTCCCCTTTTCTCTTTTTCAACGTACTTCAGCTCAGCCTTTCTCTCTGAGTTTGACATCTTTTCTTTTGCTAGCTTTTCGCAAGATCCTCCTCGAGTTTCTCCAACGTCACGAGAATTTTAGAACATTCTTTATTTTGAAGTGAGCTTTCTTAGTTAATATTTTCATTTTCTTCTTCGAGCGGTCTAGCAGTTGCTGTCTACCGATGGTTCTTCCTCAACGGAGGTTTTGGTCGGTGAAGATCCATGAGGATCAATTATAGAGGCTACCCTAGATTGAAAGATAGTGCTAACTGAGTTCTGCAGAATTACTCTAAGGGAACGCCACAACAAGAGAGAAGCATGCATCAACTGGTAATGCTCTTAACTTAGATGCTAGGTATCTTTTAATAAGTTTTATAAACCTGATAGTATCTATGAAACGTTTCAACTTAGATTATATCAATCATGAGATGTTTATGAGATCCTTTAGGGTAAATTTTAAGTTTTGAAATTCCACCTCGCAACTTTGCATATTCAAATACTATCTTAATTAACCAGAAACATCCAACTGATAACACTACTTCTATTGCCTTTTACCAGTTCAGAGCAGGACAAGGTCAGCTGAATCAGAATCATGCTCAGATTGGTTAGGTAGAATATAATTTTACCAATCCTTTCTACTAGTAATCCGAGAATCAATTCTTCCCAGGGCAGCCTAGTCAGTTAGTGTTCACACTAGGACCTTTTTATCAAGGAGTGGCCCAACAATCTATTCCTAATTGTAGTGCACCATTTTCCTCACAATTCCAAGATATCCCTCAACTACCCAATTTTGCGGTAACCCCTAGAGGAACTACCTTTCCCAGGGGTAGTATGGCTTCTATCCAAGTACTAGGAATGCCATTCTCCAGTAACCAGGCATGGCAGAATTGTGGTAATAGTTCTTGGTCACTTACGATGGCCATCTAATGAATACATACCCTGCACAGTTGATAGTTAGAGATGAAGATATCTTGCCACCAAACTTCGCGATGCCACAGTTTGAGAAGTATGTGGGTTATGGAGACCCACATGCTCATTTAACACATTACCAAATAGTTATGAGGGCATTAAAGGTAAGTGAACGGATGATGGCTAAGTTTTTCATTATCACCTTGGGCCACCTGGTCAACAAATGGTACAATCACCTTCTGCTGAACGTAGCTTATGATTGGTATAGTCTTTCTCAGGCTATGATGGGGCATTATGGTTTCAACACTCAGATGGTAACCACAATGCAAAATTTGGAGGCTATAAGGCAAAAGTAAGGCGAGAGCTTCAAATTTACTATGAGTGTTGGATGGCCACACAAATCAGGCTTTAGGCTTGTTTAATCCTACCAAAGATAATAACCAAACTTCTAGATGGTGCACTGCCATCTTATAGAAGCAATATTGGGTCTGATATCTTTTCTAGCTATCAGGAAGTATTTGATAAGGCGGAGAGGATGGAGAACTTCGAATCCATGGAGAAACCTATGGGGAAACCTACCAAAAGGAACTAGAATGGGAAGATAACCATAGGATGATGATGTAATAAATTAGCTTTTAGCAACTTTACCCTTGAGGATTTTGAACTTCTTAAATAAATTTAACTTTGTTTACTCGCTTGATATCCTATTGATTGACATCACACATTCTCATAAATAAAAGCACAATGTTTTTAGCATATATGACACACCATGTCATGAATTTAATTTGGGTATAAAAGGATCCCCTATAAGTTCAAATGATTGGGCTCTTGAAGAAAGGTGAGACAAAAATGTAGGTACTTAGACAACGCATGATAGCATTTGCCTATAAAGACATGAGATTGATAGAAAGATTGCCAAACACAGATGCTCCACTGACTATTATTTTAGTCAAGCAAAATTCAAAATGATCGAAAACTTAATGGGATGAAAAGTCAACAGAGCAAATTGATATAAATAATCAGCACAATGAGCTTGCATAATGCTAGTGCCAAAGATGCAAAGAAGGAGTTAGATTTTGGGCATGTCAATAACTCCATCACACAGCTCACCAACACTTGTGGGATGATATTTACACTATTGAAGGAATATCATTGAACATAAACTGTTCACCCTCATGGGAATTTATTACATTTGATACATCCACTAGATCTAAAGCCTTTGAACCCCCAACATATCACCTATCATTGGAGAACAATTAAATTCAAAAAGGAAATGCTGATGATCAAGAACTAATACTCATCATTGCATACACCTCAAGCTAGCAAATAAGCATGAGTACCAACTTATCGATAAAAAATGCTAAGCGAGATAACAATTGAAGTCGTGGTTATGGATGATAACTAATCTATTAGTCAAATCAACCAAGACTGGCAAAATCGCTATTACGCATAGGTGAAAGAAATAAAATTGGTAAAAAGTAGTACCAATAAAAAAAATTTGTAATCAGCCTGTCAATTAGCACTTTATTAGTATAGAAAAAATTTTGAGGCTTGTTTCAAAATAGAAAAAGAATAGTCCGTTGAGTTGAAAACCCGAAAAGGGAGGCTCAGGAAAAACTTAGGACATCGAGAGAAGAGCAAACACACTGGTTAGAAAACCAGAATGGGCTAATCAATAGCAAAAGTCAAATAATTTAAAACATTTGTAACCATGTTAAGTTCATCAATGAATTCTCATTTGTGCTGAATCTTTATGCATATGCTTATCTTTATTGCTTGCATGCAAATGGTAGAATATCGCAATTAAACATTCCATCCCATTTTGGTTCCATAAAAAATAAAATAATAATAAAAGAAAAGAAAAGATGAGTCTACTGGATAGAAAACATGAAAGGGCGGTCCAGGAAAAAGTTAAGACAAGGTTCGATAGATTGAAAGCCCATAAGGGCAATCTATGCAAAAGTTAGAACTAAAGAAATATCAAATTCATAATCTCATCCTCAGAATGGCATAGGACATCATTTATCTTCTCCAGAACTTATGATGAATCCCTCGTAATACTTCAAGCAAAAAGGTTTCCAAACTATCAAAGTCAGCATCACCAACATAGTTTCGGATCAACGACTCGTATAGATCCTCTTCAAACCAGATCCAAGCTCTGAAATCGACTCTGATTCATTGAACTCATGTGATATTTTAACATATTTGTAAATAAAAAGAACTGTTTTCTTCCAAAATAAGAACTCTCAATATCGGATATTTTAATTAGGTCACACGAGCCTCGTCAAAATGAAACCAAGCATATGTCAATCTACTTATGCTTTCTATTTCAAAATTTATAATATGTCTATGTGTCATAACGAGTATTTCATCTTGCATCATTTATATTAATTAAGTTATACGCTTTTGAGTTAACTTTAAGAGTAGTTTCGGGATTAACAATATTGTGTATAATTACTGGATCTGTGATTATAATGCTGTTTAGTGAGATAACATTTTTGGAGTGGTAAGTTGCTAAATATGGCTATATGAGAGCAACCCGTACTAAGCATAGTATTATTGTTATCCAGGTTTTTATAATTGTCATAATTCGTTTACCCTAGATTTAGAAAAGTCATTTCATGTGTTGCTCTGCGGTGAATTATTGAATATTTGGACATCTAGAATCGTGTTTGTTAAAGTTATCTAGTGTATGAAATATTATTAATGATTTTGCATGTTTTTTTATACTATACTTGTTCTTAGGGAATATCTATATAGTTTACATGTTCTCTAATCTGTTAATGCATCTGTTTATTCATCAGTCCACCATCCAAAGCCCACAATTTATCTTATTTCTTTTGTTCCGTAACTCTAGTTGGTCCTTAGAACCTAATTCCTTTCTTGTGGGATCGATATCTTTTAAAACTACATTGCAATTGTATACTTACAATTATCATCATTTTTCTATTTGATAAGCGGTACTGACAATGCCTGTTCATATTTAGAACTTTTATATTATTAGTAGAAAAGTGGCGAACAAGTTTTTGGCGCCATTGCCGGGGATAAGCCTTTCAGAATGAGTATAGCCAAAATCTTGCGAACAATCCTCTACACCACAAGCTCCAAAAGGAAGAGGCCATCCCAAGCTAAGGAGATAGGTAAATGTGTACTTAGAAAAAATTTGTAATAGCGATCGTAAAACTTAGTCTCGAACACAACTTACTTGTTGAGTTATTATATAAATATTTACAATTTTTCTCCAAATTAAGAGCTTCTTAACTTTATATATTATTTTTGTTGGTTTCTCATAAGTTTAATTGTTGCAGGAATATACTAAGACTACAAAGAATGGAAAAGTAGAGAGAGACAAGTTCTAATTCAAAGAAAAGCTCACTAATTATGGGGGAGCTGATGTTGACTGAAGGAAATCCACTCAACATGTAGGAGTCTATGCTTCTTAAGGAAGTTCACTCAGCATGTGGGAGTCTTACATCACTTATCGGGTATTCTTATATCTATAAACTCTTACTTTATTAATTTCTTCTACTACCTAGTTTGTTATCTATTCCAAAATGGGGGAGATTATTGAACCCGTGTTGATAGTACTTCACAGTACTTTAGTTTTGGAGATAGCAAATGACTTAGGATAGTGAAATTTATTAGGTACTATGTAGACTCTTAACTAAGTTAGCTTAACGTTGTTTTGAGGAAAATAACTCAACTTGACATAGGCTTAGTAAAGTTATGGCTTCTAGTAGCAAAGGTTACCAAGTTGAGTTACTGTTATTGCATTTTTTATGAGATTATAACTCAAAGCAAGCTAAATAACTTTACTTAGTTTTTCTCAGCTTAAGATGAGTTAACTTATGCGATGCTGACCAACTATCACACCTATGCGTTTAACCTTTTCTATGAAAACACTAAATTCCTTAGTGATGCTTTTCAAGTATTAGAGCTAAAAACAAAGGGATATTTAAGTGGTTCTCACTAGTAAAATTTCTAAGTACAGAATATTGGGATATCCTCACTAAAAGCCAAATAAAAAAGGAATCTTTTGACGTTCACTGTTTTCCAACATCCTTGTGCCATCTGTAATGTCATCAATGGAGTCCAAGCTTAGATAACCATCTTCTTGCACGCCTCTCTCAACTAAATTTCTTGAAGTAATGAGTCATTGATAAAAAACAGATTAACAAATTAATCTCGCACCTCACATTCTAAATTGCTATCTCTAAAAGTCAACAAAATAATTTCAAACGAATAGATTTCAAAGCTGTGAAGAGAAGAGATTTTGTGAGCAAAGTTAAGATGAGAAGTTTATGAAGCTACTTCCAAAAGAGTTGAGAGGTAGTTAGCTTGGAAGGTACTTGCTGTAATTTCTCCTAACCATTGTTAAAGGCTTTTCCACCTAGTTAAAAGAAAGAAACCCTAGATGATTAATGCTCAGAAAAGGTATCCCGGGATTGGAGGTAGGTTAGGGGCAAAACTAAGATAAATCAAGGTGTAATCTTCCTTAAAATTTATATTTTATCTTTGATAATGTTTGCACTCATAAATCATATATCTTTCTATTTTATCTGCTTAAAAACTATTGGTCCGCGTTAACTTTAATATTCATGCAGATGGGGTGAATGTAGATTAAATTGATATTTTTACATTTTAAAACTGATTGCCAAGTTATTTTAAATGTGTGTTGAGTGAGCTAAGGTGAGTGCAAATTTTGGGCTAAAATTATACAGTACTCACCTTGAGCTGACTTAATTTACCTTAATGCTGTGTTGAGTAAAGCTTACTTAGCTCAAAATGGTTTTCAAGAAGATATATAAAACAAAGAGATGATGTATGAGTGCAAACACTGTTAAAGATATAAAAGATAGAAAACACCTGAGTTTTATGCTGGTTAAGCCCCGAGCCTACTTCAAGTCCCCAGATTCTTTTCTGAGCTTAAATCCACAAGTGTTTCTTTCCTTGCCTAGGTCGGGAAGCCTTTAACAGTGGGTAGATTGATTACAGAAAGTGCCTTCCATTCTAACTACCGCTCAGACTCAGTTTGGGTACCCTTCCCAAACTGACTCACTTATATAATTGAAATATTTAAAGGATAGAGGATTTCAACTTATAATAATATTGAATCCTCGAAAATGAATTAGCATAGCTAAATATAAAGCCTATCTAATTTTTCTCTTACAAACTCATTGGAATTGATCGTTTGCTTTTAGATTGCTTGAAATTGAATTTCAAATGTTGTGATTACTTAAGCAAAGTTTCAGCTTTGTGAAATTCAAGGTGATTCACGAAGTTGTAAACTTCTACTCCATTATCTATTTATAGATGTAGAAGATTAAAAGTAGCTGTTGTAAGCTTCTTATCTTGACTTGATCTTCAAAATATCTTCTCTTCACAACTTTCAAACCTTCTCGTTTGAAATAGATTTTAGAGTGTTTAGAGACATCGATTTAGAACATTGAGACGAGAGATTAATATGTTAATCTTCAACTCACCAATAACTCAAATATCTTCAAGCAAATTCATTTGAGAGAGGTGCACGAGATGTAACATGGAGATTTGTAATTGGTTATTTGTTGACACTGGATATTTGCATGGAGAGACTAGATAACGATGCATGTTAGAAGATACCTTTTTAACTTGGGTGCTAGGTAGGTATTTTTAACATTTCGTACGAACACCTTTTGGTAGTAAGGACCACTAGAAACTCCTTTTTGAATTCAATGCATTTTACGTGAAAAGCGTCAAAGGAATATTTTGTCTTCACATAAATAGTTAAAAGTACAAGTGTCATGAAATACGTAAGTGTCTCAAGTTACTCAGCTCAAGCTGAGTTATATTGCATAAACTATGTAGTATAAATCAACTAAGCTTTTCCTTCTCTAAGCCATAACTTAATTAAGTTTCAACAAAATTGAGTTCTTTTCCTCATAACAAACTCAAGTTAAGCTTGCTTAATTAAGAGTCTACTTATTACCTAATTAATTTCACTATCCTAAGTAATTTGTTATTTCTAAAAATTTAAGTACTGTGAAGTATTATTAACTTGGGTTCAACATTATCCCCCATTTTGAAATAATTAACAAACTAGGTAGTAGAAGAAATTAATCAAATAAATAGTTTATGGATATAAGAATACCTAATAAGTGAATCCCACATGCTGAGTGTATTTCCTTCAATCATCATCAACTCCCCTATACTTAAAGAACTTTTCTTTATCTTGGGAATTTTCTTACCTAGCTTTCCTTTTCAATTGGTATTGGTTGATTCCTGTAATAATATTATTTATGCAAGAATAACACATAAAAACTAATAAGTTATTAAGCTCTTAACTTAGAGAAATTTTGTAATATTTTCATTAATAAACAAGGTACACAGGTAGTTGTTAGACATGATGTATGCCCTAGAGGAAATTAGGGTGATATGTCTTTATTAGCTATAATGTACAAACAATTTTGAATTATTAATAATAATCAAAGGCATTTTGTTACTTATCAGTGCTTCCTTTTATTTGTATCTCGTTGGTATCATATATATTTTGATATGTCCATGCCCATTGATGGAAACAAAGTCTACGACTAACTCATAGAGTAAAAGTGCAAGGACATAGTGGGAGCTATGTTGAGTAAGAACTGCACATATGTGTAGGCTTAGATATGTAGAGGATAAACTAGCATGTGTTAGCTTACTCCTTGGATTACTTCCAAGCAGCCAATCTCACAAGTTGAAGGTGTTACCTTGAGTTAACACATGAATGTATTCGGGTAATACTACCATTAGACAGACACTCAGGAATAACTATATCCATGTGTTGGTGATAGCCTTATTGCAGTAGCATTACTAAATATCCTTAGACCTAAGATAATGGTTACCTTATGTAGGAGTTGCTATACTTTGGGTCATACTTATTCATAACCTGGCGATCAGGATGACACGGTGATTACGGGTATAGTGATGATCACATGTTGGTAAGCTGTGTAGTCAAGATGGGATCCATCACTCTTGATATAGTAATTTAATGGAGATGTACCTTAGGGCCCTTGTTGAAGTGACACACTCATAAACCTCTGATCAGAGTATATGATTGATGGAACTGGTTTCTAGTCAATCAAGATACAAAACTGCTGAGTGGTGTTTATCGTGAACAAGTCTAATTCCAAGATAGTTATGGCTATTACATGAGCTAACACTTAATCCAAGCTTAATAAATTGGATGGTATTTAATTTGATGGAAGGAGTGTATTGTACTAGTTACTACTGAAGAACCAGATCAAGTCACAGGAATATGACGTTCCAAGTATCGGGGGATCATACACCTTTGCTAGAAATACCCATTCGATCATCTAGAGCTATCGGGTTCCATAATGGTATGGAACACTAAGCCTAAAGGTTCCCGGATGGGAAGCTAAGTTTAGGTTCACCTCTAGTGGTTCTATACTTTGGGATCCTATGAGGTTACACACTTTGAGTCTTTATCGAACCGTATAAAGAACCTATGGATTAGGTCTATATCGAAAAAACAAGTTATGAAATCAGTGAGAGGAATTATTAATTAATTAATAATTCAAAGCAATAATGAAAAGATAGGGAAAAGGTTGTCAAAGCGAGCAAGGGATTTATCCCATTGCAAGTGGGCCCTGAAAAGTACACGGGTTATTCGAGGTGGGGCCCGCAGGGCTACCCTACGAGCTAAGAAGCTCGTGGGCCGCTATCGCACGGGCAAGCACTGCCCATGATAGCGCTTGCGCTGGCTTGCAGCCGCAAGCATGGCTTATGGCTAAGGAGGGAAGCCTACGATGAAGCCCTCACGGGTTAACTCGCGAGTTACCCTACCTACTCGGCTGACCCGCCTACATGGGATTTATCCTATTCCATGTAGAGTTACAGGGTGAGTCTAACACTTCCCCATTTTTCCCTATAAATTGGCTTTAGCCTCTCATTATTTACACACACCAAAAAAGCTTTAAGCTTTCTCTCTGATTTCTTTCTCTTCTTCTTTTGTTGTGCGAGATCCTCCATGAGTTTCTCCAAACAATCTGAAGAGTTCTTTTAGAAGGCTCTAAATTTAAGTGAGCCTTCTATTTTGGATTTTTGGGTTGACTTACGAGTAGTTTAGCAACTGCTATTGATCGACGGGTTCTAACTCTGTGAGGTTTTGGTCAGTAAAGATCCGTGTAGATCAAGTCATAGAGGCTATCCTAGTTTGGACGCTAGTGCTATCAGAATTTCTCAAAAGGGAATGCCACAACCAAAGAGAAATCAAGCACGCATCAACTGGTAATGCTTTAATCATTTAGATGCTAGGTTTCTTTTATATATTTTATAAACCTAAAAGCATCAATGGAACATTTTAACCTAGATTATAACAATCATGGCATGCTTAGGAGATCTTCAAGTTAATTTTAAGTTTTTGAAATTCCACCTTGCTGTCTATATATGTTCATCTACTATCTTAATTAACCATTAGTGGTATCAGAGCCAGCCTCTTATGCTATGCATGATTGATTGTAATGTGTTAAAATGTGATTTTCTATGAATTGATAAAGTATGCAATGCATGACTTAGGTTTCAAATCTTGTTATAGAAAATGATGTGATAACTAGATTAAGGTTTTGCTCAAACTTAGTCTAGGTGATTATTATATAAAATTAGCAATGTTTTACCACATGGGTAAATGCTTCAATTAAGGGTCATCCTGTAATTCATTTAATTAAAGAATGAAATCTTTAAATCATAATTATCCGTGGTATAATGAATCAAAGTGCCCGTGGTAATTTTGGCAAAGAATGGACAAGGCTGCTCATTCACTTCAAGGGGGCTTCTCCTACCTGGTAATTATCATCGGTATTAGATTCAAGTATACATAAGGGATGTTTATGACTTAGTTTATTTCTAGTATGAGAATTTATTCTGCATATGGTTTTACAAACATGGTTTAAGTTGTTAATATTAAAACATGTAGAAATAGGTGCAAAAAAACATGGACCTTATTTTTTTTGTTTGCTATGTGGAGTCTTGGCATAATTGAATGATTATGATATACCAGTTAGAGCATGTTCCCTTAGAGTTAATAATTTCTAATAGCCCAGAATTATTATTTCATAATCATATCCATCGTATAAGACCTAGACTACGTTGAGACCAATGGCACCAATAAAATCCCTACAACAATATTAAGGCAAAAAAATGTCTTCCCACCATAAGTCATGATACGAGTCTTATTAACGGATGTAAGCACATGTATAACATGCCTTCCCTTAACTTGTGCTTGGCCATGAGACTAGATGGGGTTAGTGCCTTAACTATAGAGGGTTAGTTGTCTATATTATTAAAGCTAATGCTGAATTGGAGATGCATTTGAGGAGTCATACAATTGGTAGGCATGTCCCAAGAAAGAGAACTTAAATAGATTAGCAACTGCAAGAGATGCAAATGGATGGGTTCCAACCATGGTTATATTGTCATGACTTGACCTGCGATAATGGGGGTCATGATGAGTAACTATGGATGCTACCTACTAAGGAAAATTGGTTCAACCAGGTTTCTCGAATTTGAATAGAAAGTGCTATTTAAATGTCAATAAAATAGTAGGAAATTATATGTTTAATTAAAGACCTTATATTAAATGCATGTACATACGCTAATGTCTAAACAAATTCTATCTTATATCTAGGTTGAATAGAGAACACTAATACTGAAAATGCATCCAATCGACAACCCTTTTTTCAAAGGAGACAATTTTCATGAGTGGTTCGAGTGTGTGGCAAGGTTCCTGAAGAGCCTTGACTTGAATTATATTTTGGATAATCTATATCCCGAACCCCCCCGGAGAAGATCCATTTATTTATCAAATTGATAAGTACGTGAAGCGTAAAAGGCACTGTGATTTCACAAAGATTTTCATGGTCAACACAATACTTCCAAGGTACAAGGATCTTTGCAAAAATATAGACTTAGAGCCTATAATTATCCAGCTTATAATGATAGATGAACTTGAAATATTCATGCTATCCACACGTCTAGGGGCGACACCTCAACGGTTGAGTTTGCCATGATTGTTTATGATAAATCTAAAAAGTTAAGGATATTGGGAATTATCTATGATCAAGAAACTTTAAAACAAAGTTTATTGAAATGTCTACCTTCAAAGTATGACAATTTCAAAATAGATTTGTGTGGTATCAGTGATCATTGTAATTTTTCTGAGATGGTGGACTTATTGGTACAATATAATATACAGTTTAGAAATAAACTTGAGAATCAACTTGTTGCTGAGGATCGAAAGATAAGAAAGTCTAGAACTTTCAAGGTAAAAAGAAGACTCATGAAAAGGACCAAAATGAAAAGTGGGTTAAAAGCTCGAATTTCTGAACATATGAAGAAGAAGCCAAGTCAGGTATCTACTTCAAGTATGTTCATGATAGAGAATTTCTCTACAGTTCCCTATGAGTCTACTTGGGTATTAGATATTGGTTGTGGTACTCATATCTGTACTTTTGTCCAGGGATTGCGGAGCACTAGAAGGCTTGCAAAGAGGGAATGGACCTAAAAGTTAGAAAGGGATCACGAGTTGCTGCAATAGTTGTAGAGACATATAGCCTTCGTTTGCCTAGTGGCCTAGTTTTAGTTTTGAACAATTGCTATTATATTATAGCTGTCACTAAGAATGTTATATCTGTTGCACTTCTCGTAACGAAAAGGGTTTGAAATTTTATTTTCTTATAATAAATGTCAAATTCAGCGTGATAATATTCTTTATTCTTTTGGAATATCTTTAAATGTCATATACGATCTAGATACTAAAACTGATTCTAAATATGAAAATTATCAAAAAATCAAAATTAGATAATGAGAAATCCTCTTACTTATGGCATTGTCATCTAGGCCACATAAATGAGACTCGCTTAACTAAGTTACACAAATGTGGAGACTTAGGCCCAATGGAATGGGCTTCCTATGGTGTGTGCAAACCTTATTTAAAAGGAAATATCACTAAGAAAACTTTCAAAGGAAAGGGCTAGCGTGCCATTAGTACTTTGGAAATAATACATTCTGATGTATGTGGTCCAATGATTGTTAAAACGCATGAGGGTTTCGTCTACTTCATAACCTTTATTGACGATTATTCATGATATTGTTATTTATACCTTATGAGGCACAAGTTTGAAAGTTTTGATGCTTTTAAAGAATTCAAAACTGAAGTAGAGAAACAGCTTGGGAAAAGTATCAAGACCCTTTGATCTGATTGTCAGAAATAGGAGTTTCAGGATTATCTAAGGGATAATGGTATTTTATCCCAATGGAAACCTCCTTATACACCCTAACATAATGGAGTGTCAGAAAGAAGGAATCAAACCCTACTCGATATGGTTCGGTTCATGATGATCCAAGAAGAACTCAACAGATCCTTTTGGGGTTATGCACTTGAGAGCATAATTTATATACTAAACAAAGTGCCCTCTAAATCAGTTGATCAAACTCCATACGAGTTATGGTATTGTAAGAAACCTGATTTTTCTCACTTGAGTTGGGTGCCCTCTAAATCAGTTGGGGATGTCCTTCATATGTTAAAAGGACAAATTCAGACTATAGGGTATACCTTTTATGATCCCAAGGAACAGAAAGTCCTTATTTCCAGAAATGCTAATTTCCTCGACAATGAGTATATGCTTGCGAAAGCTAGTGGGAGCATTCTTGAATTGGGTGCTCAAGTAGATCAAACACATAGTCAATTGATTATACCTACACCTATTACACAAGATAGTGTAAGCATGGAATAACCTAATATAAAATTGACATTGCGTAGGTCAGGTTGGAATCCAATCGCTACTGAGCGATATGGGTTTGTCATCACTGATGAAAAACATCCCTTCCTTATGGAAGATGATGAGCCCAAGACTTACATGATGGCAATGGAAGGCTCAGAATCTAATAAATGGATTTCAGCCATGAGGTCGGAGATGGACTCCATGTACGAAAATCAAGTCTGGAACTTGGTTGATTCTCCAAGTGGGATTAAGCCCATAGGATACAAATGGGTTTTCAAGAAGAAAACCAACATGGACGGTAATATAGTTTACCTATAAAGCAAAGCTGGTTGCAGAAGGGTATAGTCAAAAAGAAGGAATTGACTATGGTAAAACCTTTTCACCGGTGGCCATGTTGAAGTTTATCAGGATACTCCTTGCCATCATTGCTCATTATGATTATGAGATTTGGTAGATGGATGTGAAGATAGCATTCCTTAATGGGAATCTGGATAGGGATGTGTTTATGACACAACCCAAGGGTTTCACATCTAAGGATGGCTCTAAGGTATGTAAGTTGCAGAAGTCCATTTATGGACTTAAGCAAGCATCGAGGAATTGGAATATTAGGTTTGATGAGACAATCCGAGAAATTGGTTTTGTATCGAATTCTAGTGAGCCTTGTGTATATAAAAAGGCTAGTGGGAGTGCGATCATTTTCCTTTTATTATATATCGATGACATATTATTAATAGGAAACAATATTCCTTTTCTTCAAATAGTTAAGACGTGGTTGTCAAAGAAGTTCTCCATGAAAGACCTTGGAGAAGAAGCTTTTATACTTGGTATTAAGATTTACCGAGATAGATCCAAAAGGCTACTAGGTCTTTCACAAAGTACATATATAGACAAGGTTTTGACTAGATTTAACCTTGAGTAGTCAAGAAAAGGTTATCTCCCAATGTCTCACGGAATTAACCTTTCTAAATCTGAGTTTCCGAGAAAACAAGAAGAGAGACTACACATGAATGGAATACCCTATGCCTCAGCGGTAGGGTCCTTCATGTATGCAATGTTATGCACTCGGCCTGACGTCTCACACTCATTGAGCATCACGAGTAGATTTCAATATGACCCAGGTGAGAAGCACTAGACGACCGTTAATACTATCCTCAAGTACTTACGCAAGACTAAGGATATGTTTTTTATTTATAGATAAGGTGATCTCACTTTAAAGAGATACACCGATGCGAGTTTTAAATCTGACAAGGATAATTATAAATCCCAATCAGGTTATGTGTTTATGTTTAATGGAGGGGCAGTTGTTTGGAAGAGTTTCAAACAGGACACGACTACCGTTTCAACCATAGAATCTAAGTATTTAGCTACTGCAGAATCTACTAAACAAGCTGTATGGCTTAAGAGATTTATTGGTGATCTTGATGTGGTGTCCTGCATTATAAATCCGATAGTGGTCTATTGCGATAACAATGGGGCTATTGCTGAGGCAAAGGAACCACGGTCTCGTCACAGAAACGAACATATTCTCGGAAAGTACCATCTTGTAAATGAGATGGTGGCCAGAATGGATATAAGTTTAGAATACATCCCAGTGGATGGGCTAAACAAACAATTGACTCAGGTTAAACATGACTAGCATGTTAATGAGTATGGTATAAAGCACATGGCCAATTGGCTCTAGTGCTAGTGGGAGATTGTTAAACATGATGTATTCACTAGAGGCAATTAGGGAAATATATCTTTATTAGCTATAATGTACAAACAGTTTTGAATTCTTAATAATAATCAAAGGCATTTTGTTACTTATCAGTGCTTCCTTTTATTTGTATCTCACTGGCATCATATATATTTGGAGATGTAAATGCGCATTGATGAAAATAAAGTCAATGACTAATTCATAGAGTAAAAGTGCATGGATATAGTGGGGGCTATGTGGACTGAGAACTCCACATACGTGTTACTATGAATAGTCTAAATATCATTAGTCGTAGTTCCATTGAGACTAGACATCAATGGAGCGGATCGACTAGCATGTGTAGGCTTACTCCTTGGATTAGTTCCAAGCGACCGACCTCATGAGTTGAAGGTGGTACCTTGAGTTAACACATGAATGTATTAGGGTAATACATTGGAGACTGCCATAAGATAGACACTCTGAAATAACTATATCCATGTGTTGGTGTCATCTCTTATTGTAGTAGCAGTACGAGTATCCTCACACTTGAGATACTGATTACCTTATGTAGGAGTTACTATACTTTGGGTCATACTTATTCATACACGGGCGATCAGGATGACATGGGTGATTATGGGTATAGTGATGATCACATGTTGGTAAGCTGTGTAGTCAAGATGGGATCCATCGCTCCTTATATAGTAATATAATAGAGATGTACCTTAGGGCCCCTTATTGAAGTGACACTCTCATAAACCTCTAATCAAATTATATGATTGATGGAACGGGTTTCTAGTAAATCAATATACAAAACCGTTGAGTGGTGTTCTTCATGAATAAGTCTAATTCTAGGATAGCTACGGTTATTACATGAGCTGACACTTAATCCGAGCATAATAAATTAGATGGTACTTAACCTGATGGATGGAGTTTATTGTACTAGTTACTATTGCAGAACCAGATCAAATCACATGCACGTGACTTTCCATGTATTAAGGGATTATAGGCCTTTGCTAGAAAGCCCATTTGATTGTCTAGAGCTATTAGGTTCCATAATGGTTTAGAACACTGAGCCTAAAGGTTCTCGGGCGGTAAGTTAAGTTTAGGTTAACCCCTAGCGACTTTATACTTTGGGATCCTATGAGGTCACATACTTTCGGTCTTTATTGGACCATGTAAAGAACCTATGGACTAGGTCTATACCGAAAATACAAGTTGTGAAATTAGTGAGAGGAATTATTAATTAATTAATATTTCAAAGAAATAATGAAAAGATAGGGAAAAGGTTGTTAAAGTGAGCAGGAGATTTTTCCCGTTGCAAGTGAGCCTTAAAAAGAGCACAGGTTGTTTGAAGTGGGGCCTACAGGGCTACCCTAAGAGGGCACAAGAGCTGCCCATGGCAGTGTTTGCGCGGGCTTGCAGCTAAGGAGGAAAGCCCTCGAAGGCTTCCCTCATGAAACTTGCGGGTTAGGCCACGGGTTACCCTACCTGCGTGGCTGACCCATCTACATGGGATAGGATTTATCCTATCCTATGTAGAGTTAGTGGGGGAGTCTAACGCTCCCCTATTTTTCCCTATAAATAGGCTTTAGCCTCTCGGTATTTACACATACCAAAAAGCTTTAAGCTTATTTCTCTCTGATTTCTTTCTCTTCTTCTTTTGTTGTGCGAGATCCTCCACAAGTTTCTCCAAACAATCTAAAGAGTTCTTTTAGAAGGTTCTAAATTTGAGTGAGCCTTCTATTTTGGATTTTCGGGTTGATTTACTAGTAGTCTAACAACTGCTATTAATCGACAGGTTCTACCTCTTCGAGGTTATGGTCGATGAAGATCCGTGTGTATCAAGTCATAGAGGCTAACCTAGTTTGGAAGCTAGTGCTATTGGAATTGCTCAAAAGGGAACGCCACAACCAAAGAGAGATCAAGCACACATCAACTGGTAACTCTTTAATCTTTCAGATGCTAGGTTTCTTTTATATACTTTATAAACCTAAAAGAATATATGGAACATTTTGACCTCGATTATAACAATCATAGCATGTTTAGGAGATCCTCAAGTTAATTTTAAGTTTTTGAAATTTCGCCTTGCTGTCTATGAATGTTTAATTACTGTCTTGATTAACAAACAGTAGTGTCATATACTAAGTTTTACAAGATAAGCACTATTGCAAAAATTTCTATTCTATTAAGATCACTATCTCCTTAGCTTGGGGTCGCCTTGCCCTCTAATGTTTTGAGAAGAAGATGATCCAAAAAAGCCACCACCTTTTGGTGAGTTTCTTCATCGCTGTTACTCCAGTCGAACTTGGTATTATGGCATGTGATGTTATACCATGTGATGTTAAGCAACTCAATGCACATCTTCAACTACATTCTCTCCCTTTATTATGATCTCCACCACTAGTTGGTTGAGATATACATTGAAAGAGTCAATGGCATGTTGAAAACTCTCCTGCTTGCCTATGATTTCTGCGAAATCTCATCCACAAGCTGCTGCCTGCCAAGCAAAGATAGATTCTCTTTCTCATCAAGATCTTGTAGCAGCAAATGATGACATCTGGTGAGATGAGCAATCTGATTGAATACTTGGCATGCGAACTATTGAAAGCACTAAAGTAAACCTCTGAAATGTTCTACAAAAAGGGCAATCTTCAGCTTAGTTTCCATGTCAACGAACCTAGGACACATAACATTAATGGTTTTGGTAATATAACATGTGTCCCTTGCATCATGCTCTCCATTCTCCACCAGTTGTTGATCTTTCTCTTGAAGATCATTGATTTTGTATACTAGGTTATTCAACTTTTTATGTATAGTGAAACCATTGCTTGGATCTAATGACTCAGTTAGCTACGAAAATAGTTTGCGCATATCAAGAATCAATTCTCTTTGAAACTCCTTAATAACATCTTTATTGTTGGCCTTGACAGTTGCGCAAGGTGAGTTTAGTTTCAAATCTAGCTCATCCAAGTTGAGTATAGGCTTCTCCACTTTCTTCACAACAGAATCAACCTTTTTATCATAAGCTATCATCAGCTTGGACATATTCCCCATAGTGTTGCACATGCTGTGAGATAGGACTTTATTCATATCCAACTTCTTGAGAATCTCTTTGAGGAGTTTATTAGTGCTGGTCTTTATTTTTTACTTGATCTTCCCCAAATTTGTGAAACTAAGTCATCTGCGATGCCATAACTTCAGTGAGACTATTTAACTATTGCGAAGTAGTGTCAATGCTACTCTTCACCTTACCTACCACTAATTTTGCAATGACATTTGAGGTTGGAGTAGATGACACAACATCGTTAAGATGTGTTACAGAATCAGTAAACTCGGTTAAGATAAGCACCATCTTGCTCACTAGACTCTTTACACTCTCCTTGGCCATATGATTTTTTTTATTGTAAACATGCTTTCTTGAATCTTCTCAAATTCTTCATAGTATATAGATTCTGAAAGAACTCTTAAGTATGCATCAAACTCAAAAATTTGGGCCTTCTTCTTACAAGATAAATTCATCAATTCTGAGGCTAGTAGCACTTGGTTGACTGACCCATCTAACTCAGCTTTAGTTTAGAGGGCTTGCATGAGCTTCTAAACCAAGATAGATGAATCATCTGAATCCACCGTGATCGATTTGGAGCTAGTAAGTGTTTCTTTCTCGAATATAAAATTTTCCTTAGAACCACTTACATTTTCTATTCCCTGGTAATCGTAGTTCTCTTTATGAGGGACTTCCCCAATCAGAGGGATATAGGGGGTAGAGGCTATTTTTGAATAAAGGGTAGTTTTAGAGTTAGAAGATGATGGAATTTGAGTGGTTTATACATTTGAATGGGGCGAAGAAGTAGAAGTTAGGATAGATTTTTTAGGAGAGGGAATGACATAAGCTTGAATCAATGAAGGTGGTGAAGAAGGGTCGATCTTTTATAGAGAATGGCTAAGAGAAGAAGTAGAAATGTTGGGATGTACAAGGCAATTTACAGGATGGGATGAATTTAGATTTACAAAAGGAATTTGGTAAGAATTTTCAGTACCTAGGGGTTGGCTATTTGATCCAAGGATGGATTAGCCTCAGGTAACTCAGTTTATTGAGTGTGAATTGGGGATTTGACAGATTCCTCAAGAAGAGCATATTCTTCTTGGTCTATTATTTCTACATCAACATCATCTTTATCACTTTCAAGAATTTAAAGTGATCTCTTGGGCTTGATGGAGGTACTCCTTTTCTTTTAGGCTCCATTTAGCTTAGTTACAGCCTTCTGTACTTACTCAGTAGCTCCTGGACTTATAGTGTCCTTATCATCCTTTTTCTACTTAATTCCCTACTAAGAAGCTTCTTCCAATGAAACCTCAAACTTCCTTTTATGCTCCCTTAAGCCTTATTCTAGTTCAACCACAATTATATTTTGAACTTTGGCTAAAACTTTTGGAGGAGGAGGAAGAGTAGACTTAGAGTTGTAGCTTCTTCTACTTTTAATTTTACCTTGGCCTCAGCTTCCCTCTAAGCCTTAGTCTTGAGCCTAATCTTATTATTTAGTTTTGTTTAGGTAGGCACAATTGCTGGCTTTCTTTTTAGTCAGGCTAGCTCTCTTCCTTGGAGTAGCCTCCTTTTCTAGTGGGCTTATAATGGTCTTAGCTTGTAATTTGAGCTATAAGGGGAAACTCATCAACCATCCCTTCACTAGACACATCAGGCTTATCCATGTGAGAATCCTCATCTTGCTTTAAAACATCTTATGGGAAAACTGATGGTTATACCCTATTCTTCTTCAGCATGATGTTTTGGGCCTTTGTATACCCAGAATGAAGTTGAGAAAACTTCAACTTCTTGAGGTGTTGGAAATCCAATGTTCTCTTTACCCACATTTATCCTCATAGCTTTCACTAAAGTAGAAACAAGATAAACATAATGGTACATAGTGGTTACCCTAGTGAGGTAATGCAAAATCAGCACCAGCCAATTCAGCTGCTTTCCTTCTACCATGTTGTAAACAATACGCCTCTCAAATATGATGCATCTTAATAGAGATCCAGTCTTGGGTAGTAAAACTTTAGTTAAGAGCTCATGACAAGCTCTTGCCCTCTAAGAAAAACCGGAAGCACTAATCTCCTTGAGCCATTATTCGCTAGAAGTTCCCAATCTTTCCACTGCTACCGCCTCTTCAACGCCATTCTTCCTCAGTAAAATACCTTTCAATGGCATGCACAAAATGATTCTAATAAGCTTTGCTAAAATTAAGTAAGATTTGTTCTCAATTTTAGTGACAAGAATGTTTGGAGCGCCTTCAATTGTGTAGAAATTTGAGTAGAAGCTCTTCATGACCTCCTTAATGGCTGGCCCATCAAGGAGAAGAAAGTTGCTTAGATTCTACAGCTTGACCACCTTATGCAACGTCTTGTTTTTCAAGATTCTATCATAGTCTATCTCGTACATAGGGACAAATTCTCTTTCAGTGTTTACCCATTTGACTTGAGTGAAGATTGTTCCTTTGGGTAGAATAATCTTCTTTGTGGTTCCATTAATGCTCATGAACATATTCCGTTGAGACTTTTCTCTAAGGTAGTTGTTGAACCCTAGTTAATAGCACTTCACAGTTATTAAAGTTTTGGAAATAACAAATTACTTAGGATATTGAAATTAATTAGGTACTATGTATACTCTTAATTAAGCAAGTTTAACTTGAGTTTATTTTGAGGTAAACAACTCGATTTTGCTGAAACTTAATTAAGTTATGGCTTAGAGAAGGAAAAGATTAGTTATTGAGTACTTTGTAGATTATGCGATATAACTTAGCTTGAGCTGAGTAGTTCTTACTTTGTTAAAAGTGAGTAAACTGAGACACTTACATATGTTATGACACTTGTGATTTTAACTATTTCTATGAAGGTAGAATATTCCTTTGATGCTTTTCAAGTAAAAAGTGCTAAAATAAAAATGGATATTCATGTGGTCCTCACAACCAAAAGGTGCCAGTACAGAATGTTGGAGATACCTCACTAGCGTCCAAGTTAAAAAGGTATCTTCTGAAATGTGCTGTTTTTCAGTGTCTTCGCGCAATTCTGCAATGTGAGCAAAGCAACCAACTGCAAATCTTCATGTTGCATGTCTCGTGCCTCTCTGAAATGGATTTTCTTAAAGATATTTGAGTTATTGACGACTTAAAGATTAATGGATTAATCTCACACCTCAACGTTTAAAATCGCTGTCTCCAAACTTCCTAAAATCTATTTCAAATGGACAAATTTGAAAGCTGTGAAGAAAAGAGGTTTTGAAGACCAAGTCAGGACGAGAAGTTTGCAATGGCTACTTCCAGATATCTAAATCTATAAATAGAGTCTGGAGTAGATGTTCTAACTTGGTAAATCACCTTGAATTTCCTAGAGCTGAATCTTTGCTAAAGTAATCCCAGCATTCAAAATTCCCTTTCAAGTAAGTCAAACAACCATTTCTTAACATGTTTGTAAAAGAGAAATTACATAGGCTTAGATTATTAGCTAAGCTAATTCATTGTAAAGGATTCAATGTATTATAATTGAAATCCTCTAATTTTCATTTTTATCAAATATCTGAGTGAGTCGGTTTGGGAAGGTTACCCAAACTGAGTATTGAGCGGTAGTTAGAAATTTTGGTCCTTAGACGGCTTAATTAAACAGCAAAGGGGGGTGAATGCAGTTCTTGGTTGCTTTTTGGATTTTATAATACATTAACCAAGTTAAAGTTTTTAGATATATGAGTTGAGTGATGTGTGATGAGCTGGGTAAAAAAAACTAATAAATTACTCAGCTTTGTTAGCATAGTTTATCTACAATTTCTTACTAAGAACTCTGCTTAGTACGGGTTGGTTTTTCAAGGAAACTAAAAACATAGATAGAATTATGGATTATATAAAATCCATAAAGGCAAGCGATTAAGGTTAGAACTTTGACACCTGAGATTTTATCCTAGTTCAGCCCCTAGCCTGCCTCTTGATCCTGAATTCCTTTCCGATCTTTAATCAACTAGTGGTTTTGTTCCTTCCTTAAGCGGAGAAGCCTTTACATCGGGTAGACTCTATTACAAAAAGTACTTTTCTTTCTAACTACCACTCAATCCATAATTTGGGTACCCTTCCCAAACCGTCACTCAAATTTCTAAAAGAAATTTGTGAACTGAGGAATTCAACTAATAAAACATTATATCCTTTACAAGGTTGAATCTTAAGTGATATTTCTCTCTCTATTATAAATAGATTAGAATAATGAATGTTTGTTGATTGCTTGGTTTGAAATTTCTTGAAGCTAGGAGTAAATGGATAGAGTTTCAGCTCTTTAAGAAATTCTAGGTGATTCACCAAGTTTGAACGTCTACACTAGTCTTCTATTTATACTTGAAGTTCTTGGAGTTAGCCGTTGCAAACTTCTTATCCTGACAGCTCTTCAATTTCTCTTCTCTTCAAATCTTTCAAATTTTCTCGTTAGAGACAAATTCCAGGACATTTAGAAATAGAGATGAAGTGAAATATAAATCCGTTGTAAAAAACTCATATGTCTTTAAGAAATCAGTTCTGGTAGAGAGACGCATGAGACGAAATGTGGCATTCCACCATTAGTTGACTTGTTGATGTTTGCAGAGGTGCATAGAGACACTGAGAACGACGCATGTTAGAGGATTCCTTTTGCATTGAACTTTAGTGAGGAATCTCCAACATTCCATACTGACACCTTTTATCTTGTGAGGACCACTAGAATATCTTCTTTAATTTTAGCACTTTTTCACTTGAAAAGCATCAAAGGCATATTCTATTTCTCACAGATTCTATTAGTAGAACAAGTGTCAAATATTTCTCTAAGTGTCAAGGATGATAGCTTTTTATTTAAAAGCTAACTTAGTAAAGTTGAGTGGATATCATCTAAACTATGTAATACTCAGCTCTTCTTTTCTTACTCTAAGTCATAACTTAATTAATTACTCAGTAAACAGAGTTGTTTTCCCTTAAACAAACTCAAGTAAATTACTTGAGAGTATGCTTTGTACTTGATTAATTTCACTATCCTAGATAGTTTGTTATTTCCAAAATGTTTAAGTACTGTGAAGTACTATTAACTTGGATTTAACAATCTTCTCCATTTTAAACAGATAACAAACTAAGTAGTAGAAGAAATTAATTGAATAAATAGTTTAAAGATATCGAGGTACCTGATAAGAGATGTAAGACTCCCCCATGTTGTGGAACTTTCCTTAATCAGCTTGAGCTCCCCCATACTAAGTGAGTCTTCTTCAAGAAACTCAGCTCCTCCATAGTTAGAGGATTTTAGCTTCATTTTGGGATTTTGTCTTACTTCAGATTTTCTCTTGAGATGGTCTAGGAAAAAATTCCCTCAACACATTATTATGCAGAAACATCCAAACATTTAATAACATATAATTAGTTAATAAGCTCTTAACTTGACTTGATGGAGATACTTGTAATTTTATAGATAATCAAAAGATATACTTAGTTAGTACACAAATAGTGTTCTAAACTAATATTACATGAAGTCCTATTATAAGTTTTAAGAACCTAGTCTACAGTTGAGAGCTTGATATACCTTTTGGGTAACTAGTCGAAGAATGGTGTTGTTGTTGATGATGCGATTGATATTGAGCTTGAGATTCCTAAGGTTGACATAAAGGCCGACTTAATAATGAGTGTTGATACTGAGCTGCTATCCTTGTTGCATCTTCCACTACCTTCTCCCCGTTTATTACCTGGCCCTTCACAATTTATTCAAGGCACTAGTTAAAGGAGTCAATGGCAGATTGGAAATCCTCTTTCTTCCTAATGATGTCTGGTGAGATTTCTTATTCAAGATGCTCCTTTCCTTTCTAAGAAAGATAGTCTTGATCATTCAACTCTTGTAGAAGAAGATGATGACATTGTGTGAGATGGGCTATCTAATCGAAGCCCTTGCAAGAAAACTGTTAGAAACACTACAGCAAACCATGGAGTCTGAGGTAGAAATTACAATCTTCAGTTGTGCCTCCATGTCAATGATTCTAGGACTGATGGAGTGCATTGTTCTAGCCATATACTCAATGTCCCACAAGTTATACATCTCTGCTGTCACCATTTGGTTGATAGAGTTTTGCATGTCATTGACTTTATCATTAATTAGGTTGAGTTTTTTGTGCATAGAGAGACCAGTCTTTGGGTTAAGAGATTCAGTTGGCTTTGGAAATAGCTCGCCGTTGCATCGATGAGAGTCTTCTATGATTTAGATATTCTTACATCAGTGTTATTGTTGATAATCCTGCAGGTAGACTCCATCTTCCGAATGAGCACATTAAGGTCTAGCATAGGTTTCTTAGCTTTCTTGCTAGAGTCTTCCACCATCTTTAGCTCATGATCCAATTTCTTATCTTGGTTCACCAGCAGCCTCGACATAAAATCCAACACCTTAGCCATGTTGTGACCAATGTCATTAGTGGTTTCGACCTCCTTATGGACAGCTTCTATTTTGCAGTTGTTGCTGCGCTTGATTTTAGCTTGTTCCTTGCTAAACTAATGAAACTATGTAGCTTAAACCACCAATGTGGTGTTCTATCTACTTAGTTGCTCAGCAGCAAAGTCAATGATACCTTTCATCTTTCTTGCCACCACATTAGCAAAGATAATTTACGTAGGGATAGAGGGGACAGCTATGTTGAGCTGAGTTGTAGATTCAAACAGCCAAGAAAGGATTAACTCCATCTTGTCCACTAAGCTTTTGGCACTCTCCTTCACCAAATGGTTGTGAATCGCAAACAAGCTTCCTTGAATCTTCTCAAACTCTTCAAATTAGAGAGATTCAGAGGGAATACTTGAGTGTTCCTTGAACTTTGGAAATTTATCCTTAGTCTTAGCGGATAAGTTCGTTAATTCCTGAGATAGTAGCACGCAGCTGACTACTCCATCCAACTTAGCATGAGTTTTTAGGGAAGGGAATTGCTTCCTTGCAAGTTCCCTAAACTGAGCCAAGATGGATTTATCAGCCAAGTCCTCTTAGACTAGCATGCTATTGTGTTGAGGTACTAGACTGGTTATAAAATTTACCTTGGTACCATGACCACTTGCTTCTCTATGATGAGCTGAGTTCTCAATGTTAGGAGCTTCCTTAATTAGAGGAATTAAGGGGGTAGAGGTTGGGTTTGAAGAAATGGTTGGTTTAGGAGTTTGTATAATTGAAGAAGAGGGAACAGGTTTAGGTTTTACAAGGGAAGGAATTATTTGAGTTTGAGGAATAAAAGAAGTGGTATTTTGTGTGTTATTTGGAGAAAAAGAATCTTGGGTATGTGTAGGAGAAGAAGGAATAACTACTAGAGAATTTACAATGCTTGAAGATGGGGGATTTATAGAAGAAGAAGGGTTAGGATTTACAAAAGAAAGGGGTGTAGGTTTTAAGGGAGCCTCTGGGTTAGTTGTTTGATCCAAGGATGGATCAGGTTGAGGTTCTTTAGCCTAAGTGGAAAGTTCCTCAGTCTGAGTGAATTTGGGTATGGAGATGTTGGGATCAGGAAAATTAGATTCTTCGTAATGAGGGGGTAGGGTACCTCCAACATCCTCATCATTGCTCACCACCTGGATATTTTTCTGTAATGGTCGGTTGGTGGCATAGAACTTACGTTGAGCTCCCTTAGCTTTGGAGAGAACATCTTTCACCTTAGTTGTAGTGCCAGGATTAATTGTGTCCTTTTCCTCATTCTTCTTAGAGGATCCTTGCTCCTCTGAAGCCTTAGATTCTTCCAATTTTTGCTTCCTTTGAGTCAAGGTTTCTTCCTTATCTCTAGCATCCTCTTCTTCCTCTACTAGCTATCTCACCTCAGCTTCCCTCTGAGCGCGAGTTTTTAACTTTAGAACCTTTCTTTACCTAACTTGTTGCTAGGAAGGCGTGACTCCTGCCCTTTCTTTTACTGGACTGGCTTTATGTCTTTGTGAGCCATTTTTTACCTTTGGAGATGAGGCGGTTGAGGTAGTGGTTGGAACTTGCTCCAGCTTAACAGATAGAGGAACTTCTTCAATGGCCTCCTTGCTTGAGCCTTCAAAATCGACCACAAAGGTATTCTCATCCTCCTTGAGGACCGCTTTAGGAATTATAGATGGTTCACCCTTGCCTTTTTCAGATTCAAATCCTTGGCCTTTGTATAGTGGGTGTGAACCTGCTTGTATTTTAGCTTGCTAAAATGAGCCATATCCAACATCTAGTTTAGAGGAATTAATGTCTCCCCAGGCTCATCTAAAAATGGGGCAATGTCCAGTCGCACCACCTTCATTAGAGCGATGATGAAGTATCCCATATGGTATAGGGTAGTAACCTTGGTCAGGTGATGCATGATCAGCACTAGCCAGTTTAGTTGCTTTCCTTCTACCATGTGGTAAACAATACATCTCTCAAAGTAGGTGCAACTACTCAAAGACCCAGTTTTGGGTAGCAGAAATTTAACAAGTGGCTCATGGCATGCCCTTGCCTCCTAGCTCATCTCTGAAGTAGCAATTTCTCCTACTCTATAATATGCATGGAGCTCCCAATCTTCTGGGACAACTACTTTCTCTTCATCTCTTGTCTTCCTTAGCATAGTGAACTTAAGAGGCATATTAAGTAGACTTGATATAAAACTGGCACAGATGAGGTAAGAGACTTTTTTGAACTCCACCAAAAGCACATCTTCAAACCCCTCAATAGTGTAGATAATGGTGTAGAATCCCTTCATGAGCGATTTAATGGCAGGGCCTTCAAGTAAGAGAAATTGACTAAGATTCTATTGCTTGATTACCTTATACATGAATCTATTGAGCATTATGCTCTCATAGTTCACATCAAAGAGTGGACAAAAATCCAGATCTTCAGCCCATTATACTTTGGTGAAGATAGTTCTAGCTAAAAAAATGATTCTCTTCCAAGACCCATCAATGTGAACAAACAACTTATTTTTTAATTCACTTTGGAGGTGAGAGTTCTCTTTGTGATCGCCATTTCAGAAAGGATTTTTGAGAAAGAGAAGAGAAAATTAGGGTTCTTTTTTCTCTGAAAACGATTTGAATTTGGATTGCAAGTAACCTCTCTTTTAAACTTCTTCATCCTTTTATAGAGACTTTGAACTCTTTGAGAGACGTGGCTCTTCCTTAGCTTAAGATGAGAATTAATGCTGAGATGAGGCCTTGACTAACCATCTTAGTAAAGCGATGAGTTTTGTAGAAAATGGTTCCAATTCAAAAGCACGTCTTTTGAAAAATATGTCCTTTGATTTTAATCACGAAACTATTCTCACACCGTTACTTTAAAAAAATAGACAGAGTTAGACACATATTCTCTCCTTCGGCTAAGATAAAACTGATCTTCAACACTTAGCCAAAAATTCTTGATCTTCTTTCTTTCTTCATCACATGGGGTTCGCCATACCAATAAGCTGCCTTAAAGAATTGAATTGCTCCTTTAGCAATGGTTTGGTGAATATGTCTGCTCATTGTTCTTTTGAAGGAATATATTCTAACTTGACATCAGCCCTTAGCACATGATCTCTTATAAAGTGATGTCTAATGTTGACATGCTTCATCCTACCATGTTGAATTAGATTTTCAGGTAGGTCTATTGCGCTATTGTTATCGAACATAACTTCGAGACACTTAGACTTTATTCCATAATATTTCAATTACTGCTTCATCCATAGCAATTGTGCTATTCAACTTCCTGTTGCCATGAACTCAGCTTCAGTTGTACTCAGTGCAACAAAAGTTTTCTTCTTGCTATACCATGAGACTAAGCATTCTCCAAGAAAATGACATCCTCCTGTGGTGCTTTCTATGTCGAGCTAGTCTCTTCCATAATCAGCATATGTGAATCCTCTTGGAGTGAAATCTGTGTTTTTGGGATACCACATACCTACTTCAATTGACCCTTGCAAATACCGCAAAATCCTCTAGACAATTGCTAAGTGTGATGTTATGGGGTCAGCTTGATAACGAGCATAGTAGAACACAGCATACTATATGTCAGGCCTACTAGTTGTAAGATAAAGAAGTGATATTATTCCTCTATAGAATTTGTTATCTATAAGTTTTCTAGCTTCATCTTTACTTAAGATAGTATCAGTGGTATGGGAGTGGACATTGGCTTTGATTGTTCCATATCAAACTTCTTCAAAACCTCTTTGGCATACTTCACTTGACTTATGAAGATTCCATCCACTGTTTACTTGGTTTGAAGACCAAGAAAGAAGTTGTTCTCTCCCATCATTGACATTTCGAACTCATTTTTCATTTTCTTATTGAACTCTTGGCACAGCTGTGAGTACGGGATTTTGTACCAGATCACACGTTCAATGATGACGGCTTTTCGGGATTTTATCCTTGAATCACACAATTTTCGAGTATCCAAATGTATCCAAATAGGAATCCTCCTCATCTCTAAATTCAGAAGGAAGTTATTTAATTTTACTTAGAAATTAATTAAAAAAGTAAGAAAATACATAAAAAAAATAATAATAATAAAAAATTCAAGAAACAGAAACCCGAGGGAGATTGAATCCCAGGTCCGAGGTAGGCCTCGCCAAACAATGGGCTTTGGCGGGGCGAGCCTCGCCGAAACACCTTGGCGAGGCCTCGCCAAAGACGCGGCGAGGGGCCTCGTCGAACTTTTTTCAAGCGAGACCCTCACTGGAAAAACTTATCTTTTTTTAATTTTCAGGATTTCTTCTATAAATAATCGGGTCTTTTTCGATAATCAGGACTCCGAAAAATTTACAGAAAAAATATAGCTTTTAGAACTACTTTAATCTCCAAGAACTAAAAGAAAATTTTTGGACTTTCACAACAACTTTTACCTAAAATAAAGGACGAGGAGGATTTTCAACAGCCGATCGGATATCTTCGAAGTGGATTCATTCCATAAGGGTAAGCCTTTGAGTTCTAAGAATTGCGATTTCCTGCTTTCGGTGTTCTTCTTCTTCTTCTGATTTCATTTTTGAACCTAGGATTTTTATTCAAATGTTTTAATTCTTCTTCATCTATTTTTCTTTATTAAAAGGAGATGTACGTTAGAATACCCCACGAAGGGAATAAAACATTTTCCCGGATAACTACCCTCACCAATTTACCATGCGAGCAATTTCATTAATTAAAATGAGCAACCAACGTGCTAATAAAATGAACTATTTTATTTAAATAACAAACATATTATCGCGATTGATTTTTTAGGCTACATAGGCCTCGCTAAATTCAAAATCGAACATATATGTGATATCCCCTATGTTAACCTTTGTGGATGTAGGCAGATTAGGATTAGATGTATGTTTAGGATTTTAATTTTCCTTCGTGTATTGCAATTTCTTTAAGGAAATGTAATTAATAGGTTAGCTAGCGGTTACATCCCCCGATTTTTGAATCCTTGTAATCTTTATTTTTTTGCATTTATTTTCCGCATTTACTTATTGCTTTTTGGATAGTTTATTATTTCTCCTTGTGGATGGCTTATTATTTTCATCATACGTGAATCATGCATTTAAAATCAAAAAATGACCCAAGCGCGAATGTGCACAATTAAGAGAATACGGTTTTCTATAAATGTAATATAATGTGATCCAATGAGAAATAAATAACTTATCCCAAACCCGAATCTCTATGTCTTAGTGGGCCATCCCCCGGATGTTAAGCCTTACAGGACTCTAATTCCTGGAAAGAGTAATCTAGGTGGCGACTTCACACTAAGAGACGGTGGATTCGGGTTCGAATCGATCTAAAACGGTTTTCGCTTTCTCTTTCAACCTTTTCCTGGGCCCCCAACCCGGTGCTTCTTCCTTCAAACACCCCGGTGGACTGCACCTATCATCTCGCGTGCTCTCAGCCCACAGCTCCATGTCAACCCGCTCACAGTGGCAACTCCACTAGGGATTTTTTTTCTAAAAACTTGTTTTTAAAACATTTTAGATTTTGGATAAGTGCCGAAAATTATTGATCACATTATTTCATTTTCTCTTAATTATGACATATTCATAACAATGCATTGCAGTAGAAGGGATTAGCCCATAAGTCTAAGGTACCCCTATTACCGCGAAGCTTTTTCTTGTACTAATCTACCTCCCTGAGAAAAGATAGTACTTGAGCAGGTGGAGCACTTGTTACCATATCGCATGTACCTTCCTCAACCCATTCGGGAAGAGGCTTGGAGTGTATTTCAGTGCAACAAGAACCTTTTACATCAACAACCCATTTATAAACCCTCATGTAAATAAACCACATGCATTTTCCCTAGGGCGTTACCCAAATAAGCGATCATGCATTATATTTTCCTGTAGGTGCGCTCCTTAGTATCCTCACGGTAATAAGATGAACCAAACTTAGGATAGAGACTAGCCAAAAACCCTAGCATGGGAGTTGTATGGTTGGAAGAAAGATATTGTGTGCTATGTGCTAAGTGTTTACCCCTTTTCGATTCATCATGCATTGTACAAATGTGCCATGCTAACCACGAATCTTAGTGCAGACACTTGAACACACACACTCATATTAAACATGATCTGATGTCATTCATGCTTAAGACTTAGTTGACACTTGAGATTGTGTCACCTTAGGATAACATGAAACTAACTAGAATCATGTTAGCATCATTCAACCCAAGTTTTAGTGCGATGTCCACATGATGTCCGACTCTTAAGACAAACCTATCCTAATCCTTATACGATGTCTACTTGGCATCCGACTTATAGTCTTGCCAAGGTGATTGTACAGACCAAAATCCTACACGAGGCAGACATGAACATAAAGGATATCCCAGTTGATGTCTTAACCTTTGTAAAACCTAAAACCCTACTTTTCACCCAAAATACTCACGCATCACTACATACCTTTTGTGATGATGTCCACTGACATCCAAGACCTCGCCCTAATGGGGAAAAAGAACCAAAACATTCATCTATATGCTGCAAATGGTAGTTATTTCAATACATTTTTGGATCACTTTTCGTTAGGGTATGTCACACTGGCACCCAAACACCAAGAGAACTAACTTTAGTTCTCGAACCTTTGACTTTTCACCTCACAGGTACTTAGGTTACTTCATTTCACATTGTCTTTAGGATAGAGTATGAATCTCAAAACCAATGGACCTTCATTTATCGCATGGATTAACGATTCTGCTCTTTTTGTGAATGATTTCTATCTCGCATCATGGCACGCTAACCTTTTTTCCATAGCCATAACATTAAACATTTCATGCATCAATCATGCATCATGATTTTACATGCATTCCCTAATAATCTCCATGTGTATTTCAGCCAGGAAAAAGATAGTTTACTAGAAGGCTTGGAACAGGGCTTCTCGCCGGCTAATCCGCATCTCCGCAACCATGGCTCACCAAGAAGGAGTTCCATACATCAACTCTAGCTCGGATTCAGAATAAAACACTTCATGTAGCTTCTGTAACATGGCCCATCAACAAGAAGAGAATGTGACTAATGATCAAGCTCTCGGGGTAAGTCAGAACCCACAAGCCAACCAATCATCGGTGAGTACCAAGATTGCTACTGCAATGAATACCTTCGCCAATAGTGACTAGTTTGTGTCAATCCTCAACTGCCACACTAGAACTAGTCAGCCCGAGCAGAGGGTGAATGATGTGGTGCCAAATGTCGGTGGCACAATCCTACAAGGGGGACCGTCATCTTCTGCTATTGTATTTCCAAGTTTTGCAATAGTCGCCCCTAACTTCTACCAGTTCGGCTCTGGGCAGGGTCAACCACAAATAGTGTATGAGCCACAGGTGGGTGGCCAGTTCTTCCCGGGGTAGCCGAGGCATGCTTCATTTGCACCAAGGATGGTAGAGCCTTCAGATATCAGGCACTCTTCTAATTACATTCCCTTTATTCAAGGGGTGACTCAGCCCACAATGCCCAGCTGGGGTGGACCTTCTCAGACATTTCAGGGTCAGGGGTAGCATTACTCGAGTTCACAATATGGGAGCTTCTCAGAGACCCCAAATAGTATCCTTCAATAGCCTGAAATGGCTGAACTATAGAGACAGTTCTTAGCCACTCATGTGAAGGGGTAGAGGGGTGCGATCCCAGTGTAACCCATAGTTGGGGATGAGGATAGTTTGCCGCCGACCTTTGCTATGCCCAGATCAAAAAGTATACGGGCAATACAAATCCTCGAGTGCATATCACGCATTACCAAAACATGATGAGGGCTTTAAGGATCAGTGATCGTATGATGGCCAAATAGTTCATCATTATGTTGGGAAAACCCTTAAATGAGTGGTAAGTCACTTAACAATGGACATAGCCTATGATTGGGGATGTCTGTCACAGGCGATGGTGGAACACTATGGCTTTAATACTCTGATGGTCACTACTATGCAGAATTTGGAGGCAGTGAGGTAGAAACTGGGGGAGAGCTTCAAGCCTTATTTCGAGAGATGGATGGCTACACAAGTACATTTACAATCTCACCTATCTCTACTGGAGATGGTTGTGAAGCTTTTAGACGGTGCATTACCATCTTATCGAAAGAGGCTGGGGTTCGATACTTTCCCTAGTTATTAGGAAGTTTTTGTGCGAGCTGAGAAGATAGAGCGGTATGATGCCATGGAGGCCAAAACGAGGTAATAGGTTGCTAAGCCCTATTATAGGAAGAATGATTCCAACCCGGTACAGGTGAAGGCAAAGCAACTGGCAGTATAATTGGTGAATGAAGAGAAGGTAGTCGATATTAGGTTTCCAAAGAAGAATATCATGGCATCTCACCATACGCTGCTAATTTGGGATTCTTGTTCACCAAGCTGCATGAACTTAATCAATTGGAAAGCTTGAAGAAGCATGTCCCTCCCAAGCTGGAAGAGAAGAACAATTACTGCCATTATCATGTGGCCGTGAGACATCGCACAAATAACTACAAGGAGCTACTGAAAGCTATTCAGAAACTGGTGGTTGACAAGATCATCCATGAGCCTGCACTGAAGCCAAGCATGAAGAATAACCCTTTGCCAAATTTTGAGGCATGGGTAGGAATGATTAACTCCGGGCTAGAAGAGCGGAAGGTCCCAAGCTGCCTGTCTGAAGGGTTTGTAGAATTTGTGATGATGGTTTGGTCAGGAAGCGATCCTAATCGGATTTTGAAGATGCTAGAGGAAGAGTTAAACTACCGAGGGTACGGGGGTAAGATTAAAGCTGTTGAGATCAACCTTGCTGGGATGCCAGTATTTACCGGCCAGAAACCCACGTCGCTTCGCGTAGGGAGGGAACTGTCAAGAGAAGCACCGGCCAGCAAGGGAGAGGAGTATGTGATGGCGATTGAGTCGGGAATGGACTCAGATGATGTGATGGAGATGCTTGAATCTGAGTCAAGCAATCGGGTGATTAGAGAACGAGAAGAAGTCCTGAGGGCTAGTTTTAGCTTGGCAGGAATGTCAGTTTTTAATTGGAATGACACACCATCTTCTCACTTGTCCAAGTTTTATATCCGGTGTCGAGCACAGGGCTTGTCTCAAAATATGATAGCTACATTAATTTCGTGGTCACTAGCAGGAGTAGCAAGTTAGTGGTATGAAATGCAGTCGGTTGAGACCAAGAGCAATTGGAACTACATCTTTGCAGAGTTCTAGACAGAGTTTGCATTTTTAGAACCTCTAAAACAAACCATGCGAGATCTGCTCGCTTGTGTACAGAGGGAAGGAGAATCACTCACTGGCTACGTAAAGTGGTGGATGTTTATCTATCTAGTGTTGGTGCTGAGACCATCTAAGCCTTCTACAATATAGCTGATAGTAGGGGGATCCCGAGAATGGTACTACTACCATTTGGCGAGGTTAACTATACCATATTTTGATGAGCTATCATACCATACTCATCACCTCAACAAGGAGTTCACATACAAGCACCGTAACGTCTATGCAGTGGGAATGGGAATACCCACCAGTTCTGTGCTAGCGATGTTGTCTCGGTCCAACCCGGTGGTTAACGTAGTGTACGATGAGAGTGAAGACATGGGAGAAGATCCTTTGGTAGAAGTGTTCTCCACTGATGGAGGTGAACCATGGGAAGACATAATGAAGGTGGAATCAGGGAAAGCACTAGTGAGGGTGCACATTGATCTCGATGCATATGTCCCTAAGTTGAGAAGGAAAAGGAAACTTGAAGAAGGAACCTCGACTGAGGGAGAGATCATCTCTGATGGAAAGAAGCCTATAAACTTAGATTCTTACAAGTTGAAGGGGTGACGAGCCAAGCAAAGGATGGATATGACTAGTACCCTTGGGTCAATTCTAAGGAAACGAGATTGATGGAGAATGGAGAACTGAGGGTTACTCGAAGTGGTAGAGTTTTCGAAAGGGATGAGACTATATAGCTCAATGACTCTAGACCAGAGGAAACAGCAAGGGAACAGCCCGGGCCACCCTACCCCCAAAGGTGGATGAAGACATGCTTGATATAGATCCCTTGGTAAATCAGTTGAAAGGGACTCAGGCCAAATACAGTATCTGGAGGCTGCTCGAGACATCCCAGAAGCATAGAATGGGCCTGGTGAAGAGGTTGATGGAAATACCTACTATGCCCACAACCTCGGTTATTGAGATGTGTGCTGTAATTGGGGAAGGAATTGCCCCCCCTCAAATGACCTCTATAACTTTTGATCATTCAGAACTGCAGCAGGAGCTAGGGTGGCACAATTGAGCCCTATTCATCAAAGTTCAGTATTTTTGACCGGGCAATGCCATGCGTGATGGTCGATGATGGCTCGGCCCTCAATCTCTATCCTCTTAAGGTCCTACCTTTTCTAAGGCTAAGGGAGGATATGCTCGCCAAATCCGATACAGTGATCCGAGCCTATGATGATTCGAAGAGAGGGGAGGTAGGCACTTTTGAAGTAGAGGTCATCGCTGGAGAAGTGCCCTCTAATGTGAAGTTCACTGTGTTGGATATTCCAGTAACTTACTCGCTGCTTCTGGGAAGGCCATGGATCCATGCGATAGGGGCAGTCCCTTCCACTCTGCATCAGAAGAGTAAACTTATCCACAAGGGGAGGTCGGTGACGATCGAGGCTGATGAGGAATCAATGATGGCAGTAGCCGCATTTGAAGAAAGAACAATGCAAGGGTTGAGGGTGGTAACGGCCACTGAAGAAAAGAAGAAGGGGTGTAGAACCCCAAAGGGAAATCATTTTTTCCCTGTAAGCCTTAGAGCTCAAATGAAGAAGCAGGGTTTCATCCCTAGAAAAGGCTTGGGAAAATATCATCAGGGGATTATTAGGGCTATCGATCCTATTCTTGTCACACCTGGATTGGGTCTAGTTTCACCCCGAGCATGAAAATGTATAAGCACAAATGGCCCATGTTTTGTAACATGGTAAGCATCTACGAGGCGGAAGGCACTAAGGCATATCTAGGAGAGCCGGAACCGACAATCCTGAATAGGGAGGAAGTAAAAGGACTTGAAATATTCAATGATGTGTTTGACTTCACGACTGGCAAGCTGATTGAGTCCCCTGTTAAGGCTGAACTAGAAGAGAAACTAATCTTGGCAATAACCTCGACTGAGGGATATGAAAAAGGTGGAGTACTGAAAGATGCAATGGCAGCTTTCACTAAGACTATTAACGAGCTGATGAAGAAATGCAGTGCACGAGACCAAGATCTACCAGGTACTATCAAGCACCTCACTGAAAAGCTAGTACAGACCACTCTCGAGGTAGAAGCTACCACCGATGCACTTGCTTCTACCACAACCGAAGCCCCTCCGCCTATGGAGGAGGAAACTGAGGATGTAATAATGAATATTTTTAATGTTTTTGACAATTTTGCCTATGAGGCTCATTCAATGAAGAATGATAATTTTGCTTACTTGTTTGATGTTCTACCTAATGGCACCATGCATTCATATGATCATACACATAGCATCTTTAACATTCATGATACATCATTAAATGAAATTAACCTGCATACAAACGAGTCGCTAAAAATGGTAACAATTTCAAATGATTTGACTCCTGAAGAAAAAAGAGAGATCAAGAATGTACTTAAACGTCACGTGGCAGCGTTCGCTTGGTCATACGAAGACATCACATCCCAACTGACCCTCAGATCAAGCTGGTAAAATAGAAACTACGTCGCTTAAAGCCTGAATGGGCTGAAAAGGTTAAGGCTGAATTGGCAAAGCAGATTGAAGCTGAATTCTTAGAAGTGGTTGAATACCCGATGTGGCTAGCCAACATAGTCCCAATAGCAAAGAAAGATGGCAAGGTTAGAGTTTGTGTGGATTTCTGGGATCTGAACAAAGCCTCCCCAAAGGATGATTTTCCCCTACCCCACATCGATGTACTAGCAGACAGCGCAGCAAGGGCAACTATGTATTCCTTCATGGATGGCATCTCAGGCTATAAAATGAGGCATATACTACTACAAGGTAATGCCGTTTGGTTTTAAAAAGGCTGGGGCAACATATCAGCAGGCCATCACAACCCTCCTTCATGATATGATCCATAAGGAAGTGGAAGTTTACGTTGATGACATACTTGTGAAGTCCAACACCAGGGAGGAACATCCAGCTATCCTAGACAAGTTTCTCACTAGAATCGAGAAATACAATTTCTTCGCTTGAACCCAAAAAAGTGTGATCGGGGTCACATCTGGGAAACTCCTGGGGTATATAGTCAGCAAAAAACGAATTGAGATGGATCCTGATAAAAGCAAAGCCATTAGGGATATGGCCTGCCAAAAATTGAGAAAGAAGTCCAGTCTTTCCTGGGGTCTCTACAGTATGTAAGAAAATTTATTGCTAGACTCACTACCATCTACGAGCCAATTTTCAAATTACCATGAAAAGACCAACCAGTAGTTTGGAACGACCAGTGCCAGGTAGCGCTTGACAAAATCAAACAATACTTGTTAAGCCCACCCATCCTCCACGCACCAGAGCCTGGAAAGCCCTTGATCTTATACTTAGAAATTGAGGAATCATCAGTTGGAGTAATGCTTGTGCAAGAACACGAAGATAGAAGTGAACATGCAGTCTACTACTTGAGCAAAAAATTACTCGAGTATGAGTCACGTTACACCTTGGTGGAGAAAATCTACAAAATGATGGTTTGGTTAACAAAGAAGCTACGACATTACTTCCAATCTTATAATATAACAGCTGTCATGAAGATAGACCCGATGAAGTACTTGTGCCAGTCACCAACACTGGCTGGAAAACTCTCACGATGGTTATTGCTATTATCTGAATTCGACATCGAATATATGATAAAAAAAAGTCAACCCTTGGACTCAGATTACGTTGAAAATCTAGAAAATCTAGATGAGCAACTAGCATTGATAGAGGATGCAGGTGCAGAGTGGAAAATGTTCTTCGACGGTGCAATGAACAGAAACGGAGCTGGCCTATGGGTTGTATTAATAACACCACAAAACAAAGTTATACCCCTTTCCAAATGATTGGAATTCCCAGTAACAAACAACGGGGCAGAATATGAGGCTTACCTATTTGGGTTAGAGGCACTTCGAAAGGCACGGGCAAGAGAAGTATCGGTGGTTGGAGACTCAGCTCTGGTTATAAAACAAGCCACTGGCAATTGGGAAATAAGAGAAGAATCACTCCATCCCTACATGGAAGCCATATGGAAAATCTCACAAAAAGTTTCCAAATGCATCTTCAAACACGTACCTAGGGATGAAAACCAAATGGCAGATGCACTCGCTACACTAGCCTCGATGTGGGAGGGCCCTAAAACTCAATCAATAAAACTCGTTGTACTGCAAATAGCCAAAGAACCCTTCTACTGTCGCCCAGTGGAAATAGAGGATCAACAAGCTATCTGGAATTGGTCCTTCGGCATTGTCAAATTTTTGCAGACCGGGGAATACCCAAAAGGCGCAACAGAACTTCAGTTCCTCATTACTGCGGCTAGCTACTCAGTTCCGTCTAGTAAACTTCAGAAGGGATGCTGTTGAGATGTCTCACAGAACAAGAGGCACTGTTGATAATGAGACAAATGCATACAATTGTGGTCCACACATGAATGCGATAGCATTGGCTAAGAAAATATAATGCCAAGGGTATTATTGGATAATAATGGTCATAGACTGCGTATCGAAAGTACGAAAGTGCCATGAGTGCCAGATTTAAGGTGACATCAATTATCTACTCGCATCCGAACTCCATAGATTATCTGCTCCTTGGCCATTCTCATCGTGGGGCATCGACATTATTGGCGAGATTTGGCCAAACTCGACTAATGGACATCGCTTCATTATAGTAGCAGTCGACTACTTTTCAAAATGGGTGGAAGCCGAATCTTACACCAACATCACCGCTAAGAAGATGGCTAAGTTTACAGAAAAGCATATATTCGCTCGATATGACATCCCACATCACATTGTATCAGATAATGGGATTCAATTCCAAGGAGACACATCAGACCTAATGAGGAAATATGGGATCGAGCATCATCGGTCATCACCATATAGGCCACAGGCTAATGGGGCAGTAGAAGCAGCCAACAAGGTGATCAAGAAAATCTTGAGCAAGATGGTTGTTACCTACAGGGACTGGGCTGATAAGTTGCCATTCACATTATGGGGATATAGAACGAGCGTCAAAAGTCCCACCAATCAAACCCCTTTCTCGTTAGTATATGGGATGGAAGTAGTTTTACCGATGGAAATGGAAGTGAAATCACTTCGAGTAGCACTGGAGACGAGGTTAGAGGAGTTAGAATGAGCAAAGGCCAGATTTGAACAGTTGAACATGATTGATGAACAGCGGCTAAAGGCACTAGATCATTTGCAGATTTACCAACAACGCATGGCTAGGGCATACAATAGTCGGTTAGAACTAGAAGCTAACCGTTAAAAGTAGGAGACTTAGTTCTGAAAGAAATGAGACCCTCAAATGTGGACCAACGGGGAAAGTTTCGCCCAAACTAGGAAGGTCCCTATGTCATAAGAAGATCTTGAGCAAAGGAGCTGCAAAATCATGGACATGGATGGAAACAAATTCGTCTATCCAATCAATCAAGACAAGCTCAAGCGCTACCACGTGTAAAAATAAAAGAAATAAACTTACAAAAGCAGTACACCAAAAAAGAGAGAAAAACCAGTCTGCCAGATGGCACTAGGCTACTTGGGAAACAGTTAGGACCATTCTTGTATAAAAGCCAAAAATGTCTACTGAGTTGAAAACCCTTAAAGGGCGGCTCAAGGAAAAATTAGGACACGGTAAGGAATAGAGGGACCATGAGTTAGAAAACCTTCTCTGGGCTAACTAGCGGCAGGACTCAAATCATTGGAAAACTTGTACCCTTTTTAAAGCCGTTCAATGAAATGTGTTATGTTTGCAAGGATTTATGTTTATGTTTATATGAATGTGTGCATATAGAATATCGCAAGTAAATAAAATAAAGTTCGATAAAATTTCATAATGTCAAAAA
>CATIWQ010239326.1:0-15353 GCA_949673415.1 Euphorbia schlechtendalii
TATGTTTATTCTTCATATTCTTCTACATGGTGGAGCTTTATAAATTAGGGTACTGTGTTGATTTTACTCTTGTGTGTGATGTCCATGTGATGTATTCATTCTATGTGTTGATTTTACTCTTGTGTGTGATGTCTATGTGATATAATCATTCTATGTATGCATGTTATCTAAGATATTAAAGCAAATATTGAAATTCATTTTTTATTCTTGAAAATATTATCATCTGAATTTCTCTCTGAATGTAATTTTTTTGTAAATTAAATGGAACCTATATATAATTGCTTCTTTAGTCTCTTTGATTCTTACAAACTACATTTTTTTCCATTTATTTGACAAAGTTTTCACAGAGGAAATGTAAGGAGAAAGTATCATGTCTCTGGACTGACATCTCAGCTCACTAGAGAACTTGTGTGAATAGGTTATATATTTACTTTTTCTTCCCGGGTTTCATAATTGTCAAAGTTTTCTTCTTTAGATTTCCTGTAGATGATAATTTAACAATGAAGTCAGTGGTGTACTTCCAAGAGGTGTATGGTTTCACCATTGTGCATACGCATCTACCATGCCCTCTAGCAGGAAACCAGAAGAAGGAAAATTATCTGCCAATAGAGGTAGGATCCTTACTTGAAATCTCCGCCATTTAATGCTGGTTCCAGTAGTGAATGACCAAATTCGGTTTGTTTTTCGAAAACCCTATTGATACTTCGTTCTCATTTGGCTGGCTGGCTTGCAAAATTGTAGGGGGCAAAGACATACTAAAAGACTGAATGAGAGAAACTCACTGCCTTGTTGAAAGTAACATGTCAAAGGCATAAGGATAGGGAGAATGACATTGTGAAGGTACTTTTTATTTCACCAATTTTATGTCGTCTGCTAATAGTGTTGCGTGCAAACTTTGTTATTTCTATTTCCATGTTATGCTTTTACTTATGATTCTTTCGTCTGCATTTTCAAACACGGGCAGATTTTGAGTTCCCTTCGATCCAAATTATAATTGTAACAAATGTTTGGCAACAACATAAAATTGTAACTACAGATACCTGGTGACATGATAAATGTTGTTACTCAAAGAAAATATTGTAATCAAATGTATTCTGTGAGAATATTTTATCGTCACATATGCGATTTTTACATTACAAATCTTGTGACAATTATATATTGTCACACACTTTGTTAAATGTTACAAGTATCTAATATTTTGTGACACGTTTTGTTGTTACATATAAGAATTCATGACAACTTTGTCAAGTTGTCACATAGTTTCAGCTCATTTTGTAATCTTATATGTCACAATTCGATCCATTCGTGACATCTTATTTTTTTCGTTACAACAAATATTGTTACAAATGATAATTATTGTGACAAGAAATTGTTGTCATAAAAAAATTAGTATTTGTAACAACAATTTGTTGTCACTTAAGAAATTATCTTTTGTTACGGGGTTGTACCTGACAATCCTTGTGACAACTATTTGTCGTCACATATAGTTTTAGGTAACGACATTTTCATTTTTTGTGACAACTAAGGCTGTCACTGATAGCTTCATTTCTTGTAGTGAATGGTACGAATGTCACTATTTGGAAGGATTGCGGGCTGCCTTCCCTAGATTATCCACGAGTTCAGTCGACTCCATAGGTTGGGTTACGAGAGCATTATGCTGAAAGATGGAAATAGAACTCAGAGCAACACTTAATTACTTGCATTCAACCAAGGTTGGCCATCAGACCCGACCCGATTCTTCAAACTGGTGAAGGTAGAGGGTAAATGATCAATTGTTAACCATTTAAAATAAATCTATTAAAAATATTATTTTTAACATTTTATAAAATATGTTACAAAAAACATCAAACAATTGTGCGATATAAAAATAAGTTCAAAGCTACTTTATAAATACTTACTGATATTTACATATGACCAGTATTTAAAACTAAAAAAATAAAATTATTTGTTTGAAATATATATATAAATTTAATTGTTAAATTTATACAATCATATTAAAATTTTTCTCAATAAAAATTAAAAATAGAAAAACAAAAGAGACTCGTTAAAGTTTTAACGTTAATAAAGTTTCTAAAAAGTCTAGAATTTATATTCTAGAATTTAATAGATTTTTATTTAAGAAATTAAACTTAATTTTATAAAGTCACGGGGTCAATGGTCCAACCGACCGGATCAACGTGTGTTTAGCGGGTTAGTTATACAATGGGTTTTAAGCATGAATTGATTTGTTCTTGATCGGGTCCGGATTTGATCGACCGAACCAAGTCGGGTTTGACAACACTGCATCCAATTGTTAAACTTTAGTAAATAACGGGCTAGTTTGAGATAGCTGTTATCATGAAGCTATATTTTCAAATTTTTCCTATAAGTGTGAATTTTGACATTGGAAAATTAAAATTTTTTGATTTTGGTTCTTTTTGTTTGTCATTTTAAAATATAAATGTAACATTCAACATTTTTTTTCCTAATTTACTCATGTATTTACCATGAAAGAGATTAAGTATAAATGAAGATATAAGGTAATAATTAAGATGAAATATGATATTAAAATAAAGTGAAATAGATAAATAAGTCATTTTAATAATAAAAGTTTTATTGGCTATGATAATAAACCCTAAAATGATAAATAAAAGGAACAAGATGGAGTATTGATTAATTAGTATTAAGATTCAAAATCTGTTTTTAGGAATATGGATTTAAAGAGGCTTGGTATTGATTAATTAATATTAAGATTTGAAATCTTTTATTTAAGACAAAATTGAGGGGTTCCCGGGTGAAGCTTTTTGGGATAATATTTGTGAATGCAATTCTAAACAGGTCAAACTTGACCTAAATTTTGTAGGTATAAGAGCATCTTTACTAGTTAGTGGAGTCTAAGCTTACATGGCAAGTAAAATAGACAACCACATTGATGATTTGTCATAATTCTAGAAATAGACAATGTGTTTTGAAAAAACAACTACATTAGATAGTTTATTCATCAAAAATTGTATATTAAAATAATAATAAAAAAGACTTAATTGAGATAATATATTTAACTTTGAAATTGCTTTTATTATTGTTCATTAAAAAATTAATTAATTTGATGACTCAATTTTCTATTTGATCTTCTAGATGTAGAAGATAAAATAAACTATTTACTACATTTATTGTGCCATGTCATCTTGGAGAGAGAAAATAGAAGATCTAGTGTAGAAGTATTTTGTAGTTGATAGTCTATTTTTACTTATATGTCAAGACTATGATTGGAATGGACTAACTACTAAATATGCTGTAATATACTCTCTCCGGGTACTTTTATTTGTAGTTCTTGAATTTTAATCAAAATTAATAAAACATTAATTACACTATTAAAATAATAAATTTATCTCTTTTATTTTATTATAAAATTTTTTTTCTCCTTAATTATTACCTTAAATCTTTATTTATATTTAATCTCTTTCTTAATTAATATAAAAATAAATTGTAAAACATTTTAAATATTTCATTAATATTTTAAAATGATAAAATAAAAATAAAAATAAAATGTTAAGTAAAATAACTATCACAACGTAACTCTTTTCTATGAAATTTTGAAACATCAACTATTTGTCTAAATTGCAGTTGGAGCCCCGAATTTAGGAAAACCAGAAGACCTTGGCATCTTATAAACCATCATCGATCCATCCAACGGTCAGCAGTGGAGATAGAAAGTGAACAGAATTGTGTTCCCGACAAGAGGTACTAAAATCCACGTGGGGAGGTGGGGACGACATCATGTACATACACGTGTCCACTCAAGTACTGTTGGATTTTTCTGGTATAGTACCGTTGGATGAAAATAATCATCAATCCTATTTCTCTACCTCCACTTTTCACGTTATATTATATTTTAATAGTTATTAATTTTCCTCCTCTTTCATTTTTTTAATTTTTATTTCATTAAAAATAATATTTGATAAATTTTGAACCGGCGGTAATTTTTGAAGGGGAAGGGGACAGGATATTTTTCCTTGTTGGATTTGAATATGCCGTAGATTGCGGGACTGATTTGTACGGAAGGAGACTATCTTTCATTACTTCACTGATGCCTTAGCTGTCTTTATTGTTCATTTCTTTTAATACTTTATTAACCAATGTGTCGATTAATTAATTAAATAAATACGTTACTTGATATTGGTTATAAGAGAACCACGTAAACTAAAACGCCACCAATTTCATCAGAAAATAAAACAGCACCAATTAAATTCAATGTGCCATTCATTCTCCAATACCTCCCTCTCTACAAGTAGAACTAATACACTCCGTAAGTAATTTTGATGGTTCTTTTTTATTATCATTTTGTATTTTTAATGTGTTTTTTCTCTAAATTTTTCATTTCTACCCCTATTAATTTGTTCAACTTTCAAGATAATCATATTTTAATATCCAATAACTAGATGAGAAGAGTATAGATATCTACATTTAAACATATTAATGAAATCTTGAAAATATAGTATGATATTTATGAAAGGGTAGATTAGTATATCACCTCATTCGATTAATTGTTATCTTAAAAACTGTGAATTAGTTAAAACGACAATATTTAATAAATGGAGATAACATTTACCGGAAAAAGAAATATAATAATCATTACCAAAGTACCTTTAAACTTATCACCTTTGAGATTTTTATCATCAAATAATGTAATTAATATTCTCTTTACTAACTTAAACTTTGACATTCTTAAAATACATACTTGCGAGCTTTTCAGCGATTGTGTCCTCCATGCTCTAACACATTGAAATGACTTTGCGAGTATTGAGAATACTAAGTTTGACCCTACAAATAAACACTCAAAACCACTTGAGTAATACTAAATTTCAATATAAACTGGCTGTTATGAAGTAAGATTACTCCAATTGATAAGTGAATATGTAGATTAGTTGATTTTGTACACTACATAGAATTTCAGCGGACCACAAATATGGAAGAACGGATTTAACATGCAAGACATTACATAAATTATTTATTAACATTTGGAGCTACATATACCTTCATTGTGATCTGGTATTCACTCTAATGCGTCAAAATCAGGTGCATCAAATGAAGAAAGAAAATTAATTAATAAGCAAACGACCGTATGAGCAGAATATGTATTGCAGTTCAAAGGAACTGGAAGTGGGAATCTTAAAACCTGTTTGTTAGTTTGGCTTTGAAGTTCAGACATATTAAAGAAAAATGTAAGAGAGAGTCAAGTTCAAAGGAGAGCCAAACGTTCAACTTGTCACCCATGTGACTTGAACCCATGGCATCGAGCCACTACAAGACCTAGTCAGGTTGGCGAGCCAAGCATTCCACCTAAGTTGCTACTTTTACAAAGCCAGTTACACTTAATTAATCTAATATCATACTTATCAATATATACTTAGCAATAAATCGATTCTTTTTAATTGCATCAATTGACTTGATACTAAACTTATAGAGATCTTGTGTTTGCTCCATAAATCTTACATGCTAGGGTGAATTTATGTAATACACACCCTAAACTTCGTATATCAAGAAAGCATTAAAGATGAAAACTACTTATAGTGATGCTTCTATCAAAATCAAGATTATATGATATTATCGTAGCGGGGGATAAGAAAAACATGGAACACGAGCAAGATGTGATTATATTTGATACAAGAATACTTAATGTTGTCACCCCTAACTAATTAGATTCATTTTCAAACTATAACACATAAATATACCTGAGTTCTATATAAAGAAAATTAAGGCTGACACTGCGAACAAATTATTGTGGTTGATTGGGTTCGAATCTCAAGTTCCTAAGTACGTTAAAGATTTTTTTTTGAAGAAAATACGTTAAAGATTCTATTTCTAGAAATAGAACATAGATTGGGGATTAGCAATAAATACTCTTCACCCCACCATGTAAAATATAATTGTATCTAGTGATAATTGAACATGAGCATCGTCCCACTTACTCAACATGAATTGCCAACTTGAGTTACTAGGTATCTTAATCATAATCTAAATGGCTTTGCTACATATCAATCCAAAAGCTTCAATTCTACGAGCATATGTTAGAAACCTTAAAAAAGTGCCCCATCTTCAATCAAATAGAAAATAAAATAACGGAAAAAAACATATTGCAAACATCCGTGTCATGAAAAGTTAAGAATAACATGCGTTATACGAGCATTTGAAATTTAATAAACATGATAATTAAAACTCAATCAAGGTTTCAATCTGTAAATCGTAACTTGTTTTTGAAAAACTATAAATCGTAACTTAATAAGTTGGCTATAAAATTGTAAGAAACAAGAAGAAACTCAGAAAGGTAAACCCTAAACAATTGATTGTTCGATCGGCAATTTTGATTATAAGGGCAACTTCAAAGGTTCATCATCCATTCCTCATTTAGTATATCCCAAAATGGGGTTCCCTATATATGTGTTTAATATTTTTTTTTATTATTGGGAATAGATTTGATGTAAAGAAATTAATATAATAATAATAAAATATTATTACTTTATTGGAATCTGAAATAGGAAATGAAAGATGAAGAAGATGGTTGAAGCAAAATCACTGTAGATCCTGCAAAATGATGTTTGGTGACATGCTATAAGTGCAGTCTCACCAGTGATTAATAAGGAATGTAGCACCAAGATTTACTCAAGATCAAGAAAAATGCAATTTAAATAATGATGAGAAACACTACTTCTTCCAATAAATACAGTAATAATAAGATTTTCAAATATTCACAATCAAACGTCAAAGATACAATGTAAGTTCAAATGTTGGTCGGTCCATTTGTAAATGCATCTCTATGTGCCAGTCTTACCAATTAAATATAATCTTGTCAGAAAAAGTTAAATTTAAGTTTTGTCCTTTCGCCTGAATTTAGAATCGTCCTCGTTATCTTTATATAGACAATCAACAATTAAATGTGCATTTTACCTTATTTGCAAATCATATTCATATATCTAATAAAAAAATCAAATGGAAACAATTTAATTTTGAAGATCATGCAAATAACCCATAAGCATTAACTGACATTTATTTTATGCGACACATTGAATATGAATGTTTATTGGGTTTCAAATATGCACAACACAGACTGACTCTATGATATGCATATTTGATAATCTCTAATCAGATTCTAAACAATAAAAAATACATTGGCAAATAGTAATCATATATTTTCAAGTACTAAATTTATGAGCACAAGTTTAGCATCAGTTTGCTTTCATCATTTTCTGTACTAAATAGTCTACTAAACACTGGGGACTTACTATTTCCAGCACTACATATTCAATAAGTACTAGGATTTTGTCCCTTAAAGGCAACTTCAAAGGGTACCCACAAATCTCAGCATATTAATTCATGCTTATACAAAGCAAAACCAAAGTTTCAATACTAAAAATATATCATCATCATCTCATTAAACAACATACATAAACAAAAATAAAATTAAAAAGAGACATACCCAGTAACCCATATAGATGAAGCTGCAAACTTCAACTATCCAGCAACCGAATCAGGCGGCGGGGGCGGAGCATTTTTGGGTTTGGGCCTTTTTCGCTTCTTATCATAACTAACACCTCTCGCTTTGGCCTGAAAATCTCTCACTTCCCTTAAATAAATCCTGATAGCTCTTGCACCAAATGGGTTCCCTTCAGGGCTTCCTCCATGTTCCTCATAGGCCGCTCTGAGCCGTCCGATGAGCGCATCCAGGCTCCCCCAGGCCTGCCGGAGGGGGCAAGGGCAGGGGCCGGGCGGGCTGGGGAGGCCAAAATATGGACATGTTTGGTTATGAACTTTTGTCTTCCCAAACTGGTCAAGGTACCTTAAAAACTCAAGAACATGAGCTCCGCTGCACATGGGAAGAGAAAGCGGCGGGCGGTGGTTTCTGAGGTACTGGCAGAAAGTGTTCCAATCCCGCCGCTTCTGGTTCTCGTACCGGCTAGGCGTGGCCGGTGGAGTTTGTCCGGTGCTAGGGCTGATTGCTGAAGAAGAAGAAGAAGAAGAAGCAGATAAATCCATGTATATATTATATATATATATTGAGTACAAATCAGATTAGGGTTTTCTGGATCCTGTGAAAAAAATAAGTTTTTATACCAAAATGAAGCAGGAAAATCACTCAAAGAGAGATCAGAGAGTATCAATAACAAGAAAAAGGAGTTGCATGGAGTTGGAATATGAATCAAAGTGAGAGAAGTGAAATTGATGATGGGAATTAGGGGAAAGAGAGAAGTGAAGCTAAAAAAAAGAAAAGATTGAGCAGAGAGTTGCAGAAGTAGGCATGAAATGGGGAAATATGCTTAAAGAGAAAATCAGGAGATCAGATATTGTTTCCAGGAAAAGAGCAAGCAACTCTGAGTTAAAACTGTGCATAAAGTAATTTGAAAAAAGAAAACAAACTTGAAATAGAAATTAGAAAAAGGGTAAATGGTATAAATGGGACAGACAGATACTGATTGTGATTGTGACCCAAAAGCCAAGAGCCACTCACTCTTCACTAAACAGTAGTATTAGTATTCTATTTTTTTTTTTTTTTTATGAAAATAGTAGTACTAATATTCATTACCCACTCTTATATAAGCTTCCTGATTTCAATCCACCGCACAACAGTTGCTCCCACAAAGTTTAGTACATGTCTTCGTTGAATAAGCCATTGGTTTTTTCAAATACTAGTTTCATGAGTAAATTTGTGGACGAACCTTCTTTGAACTTTTAAACAAATAATGTAACACTGGTACTATTCTTATACTATTTTATAACATGAATAATATGGTGTCATCTTAAAATTTCCTCTACAAATTCTTATTTTTTTAAAAATAAATTGCGTAAATGCGCTCAGATTAAATGAAAAGAAAAATGTTACCTTGCTTTTTATGTTATTCAAACCTGAAACATTTAAAGATGGCAGTTTTAATCTCATTCACTAACCAATACATTGATATAGATGTATCAATTAAGTCGTTATTTAATGGGAATCATTCATTAAGGTCAACACAACTCTAACTTGTTATTTACCAAATGATCAACTCTAATTAACTTGCTATTCACATGTTCGTGGACTCCTTCATGTTTATTTCGCTCATAGCATCCTTATAAATTTTAAGTGTTCTTGTTAACTTTCTCAATTTTGTAAAAATGTATCAACTTACCTTCTTAACAACATATGTTAATAACCACTTCTTATCGGAGAGAGAAAATCACGAGAATGACATATTTAAAAAGAAACCAGCTAGAAGCTGACACTTGACGTTTAGAGACAAACTAATGGACTTTTTACAGTTGGAGGGTTAAAGAGACATTTTCAGATTTCGATGATAGTAAATAAAATTTGACAAGAGTTAGTGATGCATTAGGCCTTTAGTATATATTAAATTTGGCATATTGCTTATTTACCCCCCCTAACTTGGCAAATTTTGTCAAGTGTCGCCCTCAACTTCGACATTTTTCTGCTAACCCACTCAACTTGACAAAAGTCACTAGTGAGCCCCATGAATGTCTCATATCAGCTTCTGGTTGGTTTGACTTTTCAAAGATATCATATTGACACGTGTTGTTAAGATGGCAAATTGATGTATTAAAGAGAAAGAAATTTCTTTACTCACCCGGATGTGATTCAAACATGAAACCTTTAATGACCTCAACTTCAATGTTTATCACTAGATTAAAACATTCATCACAATTTATCACAGCTTTTAAAACTTTAAGATATGTAAAAATATATTATTTTAATTAGAATAAAACTAGAAAATTTGCAGTTTGGTTTATTTAAAAATAATTTTGTGCAACCACGTTTATGTTAAATATAAAGAAAAAATCTTCACTCCACCATGTCGTCTATGTTACTTGAACTTGTAACTTTTGTTCAACCATCAAGCTAGGACGTTCGTCACTGTTTGAGATTATTTTTGTATAAACCCACGTCAAATACAAAATTTTAATTCTACATTAACTTTGTGCAACTATTAATCGTACGATTGTTGGAACATAGTAGCCACTATTCGCTTCTTTTATGATGGGTATATTGACGAGGATGCTTAAGAGATAATGTTGCTTCTTAAAGTTTGTTTCTTTAAAATTTTATATATTTTAAGCGTATAATATAGGGTAAAATTACAGTAAGTTAAGGTTCTTGCGGTCAAATCTTAAAAGGGGAACCCTTTCTCTTCTTCTGCAACTAAATAATTGAATGGCCCTATAGATTTCGAAATATATATTATTATACATACGACTTTATCATAAATGTGAACATCCTCGCTGCATGAATTTTTATATGACAAAAGAATATAAATGATACAAATATTTGGAACACATTTTGATTGATACATCAATAACAAATACAAAATAAACCAAATAAATATCCTACCAAAATAAATAAAAACATAACATATCATTATATTATAAAATAAATATAAACTTGCCACAAGAGCAAGAATGACATATAAATAAAAATAAAAAAACAATAACAATTTTGTCATCTATATTTCCTTAGGCTATACATATCTCACGTTATCGGAGATCCATAGTCATAAGAATTTCGGCCTACTCAGTAATGCCAAACAATTTTGCAAATTTGGAACTATGCTTAAAAGAGATAGATTTGATTACTTAATATGAAAGACTGATATGTATTTATTGATTAAATTCATATTAAGCGTAACCTAATAATAAAGCTATCAAAGTTGTTTCATGAGCATCTAATCTCAATTGAAGAAGGAAAAAAATCACACAAAAACGCTCAATTGAGTTAATTTTTCCACCTAAAAAACTACTTTGAAGATATAGAGCGATTCTTTTTTTTTTTTTTTTTTTTTGTATAGGCTAATATATTTTGCATAAACCAATTTTATTATAAAGATATAATATAAGATGGTAATTTTATCAATATAATGCTAATTTGAAGAATTATAAATCATCTAAATTTTTTAATGAAACGAATTTCTATATTCTAAGAAAAAGAAATTATCATTTTATAAAAATTAATGCATCGGTAGATGAATGTTGTAGATAGCTAAGTTTGGATGACAACTTTCTCAAAATGTTATATAAAATATTCATATAAAAACTTGTGTTAATAAATTGTTGGAAATACCCGGTCCGCCTATGAGCGGGTCAATCGGGTCAAAGGATCCGATCCAATTTAGTTATTTGGATTAAATTGAAAAGTTATAGAACTTCAAGGAATTAATTACAAATAATCAAGAATTTAAGAATTTAATTGCAATTATTCAATTAACCATTATATATATAATGGACGTGCATATCAATTCAAAAGAAAGTGAATTCATTTTTATTTTTCCTATTCATTATCACATTCCACTTTCCAACCAATTCTCTTTCTCGGGTTATCGTAAATCGATCGATCTTCGTCGCTGCAGAAGTTGTGGATACACTTCCATACTCTAACAAACTGTGAGATGGATCCGATTCGGCATTCAAGTGACATTCTTCGATCTTGAGCAACGGAAAAGGTATTTACCGAATTCGTTTCCGATTTATGCTTTCCATCATAAATTTTATATTTGTTCTTAGTTTTCTAGTTAATGTGTGATTTCTAATTAAATTATATATATATATATATATATATATATATATATATATATATATATATATATATATTTGCTTTTTTTTTAAAAAAATTAACTAAAAGATTCAAAACATAATTTAATTAATTAGCTTTGTGGTTAGTTATTGTAGATGCTTTTAAAAGATAGAGATTTTACAGGAAAGGAAAATAGAAAGAGGTGAGACATCATTTCAACGTTGAATAAAGTTTGGAATTGACTAATTAATAAACCTACTTACATCGATCACCTCTAAGGGATGAACAGAAAAATAGACAACTCAATTAATAGTGTTTCAAATTAATTGGCCATTATTTTTTTGTATGCAAATCACCATTATCGTTGTTCTGGTAATTATATTTGGCATTAACAATCTAATTTAAATAAGATATCGATCAATTTATTTCTTTTTTATATCAAGTCGTTGATAAAAGAATGATTTTATCAACAACTACTACTTCATATATATATATATATATATATATATATATATATATATATATATATATATATATATATACACACACATATATATGTGTATATACATGTATGTATATGTATATAAATTAGGGAACATAAAACCTTAAACGCTCTTTCTTTCTTGACCTCTACTCGGTTCTTTTCAAACTCTCGTTGAGGAGGAAGAAGAATTTAACTTTTTTCTTTCTCCTCTCCTTCCTAAGGTTTTATAATGTTTTTCTTTTATGTTGAATAGTTTGCATTTGCTTTGTGGGGATCACCTTTCAGCAGCCCTATTACAACATCATTTCTGTATCTCTAGGCAAGAAAATTTGTTAAGTCCAAATGGATTTGTTGGTTCCATTGGCTACAACGATCTTAATTAAAGGGGGTGAATGACTTAACTTAATTGTGGAATAGATTTTTAGGAACTTTTTTGATTGATACTGATCGATCTAAGTTTGTCTAGATGAATGAATGACAAGCTGAGTACAAAACTAAACAAATAGATAACACGAGCGAAGTTTTGATCTATCGTCAACTTAGTTGAGTGAAAAATACTCTGCAAGGTTGACTAAACGCACTTAGTGATTAAACACAAATAAAAAGATGATACATGATGAGTAAAATAATTGTTGAGTAAATAAAAGACAGAGTTCAGAAAAGTTAACAAACAATGATTTTATACTCTTCGGACTCTACCTACCTCAAGACACCTTCCCTAAGCTTTATCCACACTATTCTCTACTCATATAACAAGGCGGAGAAGTCTTTACAAGAATAATTACAACAAATACCTTCCAAGATGTAACACTCTAATGAAACTTGAGTAACATTCTCAATCTCACTATCACTCATAGTTTTTCTACCAGAGATTTGAAGAACTCAGCATATAAATATGTTGGTTCTTCTTAAAAATCTAATAGAATACGATTTCAATTATCTAAATATCCCAAAGAGTAAAATCAAAATGCTATTTGCGATTAGGGAATTTCTGAATGTTGAGCAAATTTGACAGAGCTTCAGGTGTATTCACCAAATTTGAACTGCAACCTTCAAGCTCCTTTTATCGCAAAAAGAGTAATATGATCGTTGCAAACTTATCCTTCATCTCTTTTAATCACCAATTCATCTTCTCTTCTAATCTTCAAAATTCTTCCCGTTTGATATGGATTTGAATCTATTGTGAGACAAATTTATAGTCATTGAAGTACAAGATTAATTCATTAATTTGCGTGATTGAACCCTTGGTGAAAATTTAGTGAAGCTTCAATCTTTAAATTGATTCTATCATGTAAGAGATAGACATGAGCTGCTATGAAATATAGTGTGGATATGAGCACAAGAATTCAGTCCCTCTCGAGAAATGGTGATGAAAGATTATTTTATACTTGCTTGCCGGACCTTGCGGATCTACAATTGGACTAAGATGATGTTAATAGAAGTTCTTTCGACCTTCCTGACCTTTTTTCCATGTTAAGAAAATAAATTCATAAAGTCAAAAGTAAAAAATCTAAAAAAATCCAATTTTCCCTCTTGTTGGGCTCGACAAGGGTCTGTCGAGCCCGACGTCAGCCTGATAACAGGCTGCCCTTGAGGTGAAGGCCAGCGATAGCCTAGAAAAAGCAGGTCGTCCCAGCTAACCAGGTCGGCACCGATGCTTACCTCAAAATGATGCAAGCATCGGGCAAAATATTTTTATAATAACTATTTTCCCATCTTTTCCAATCTTTCCCTTTCGGACCCTACATTTTTTAACTGACTTTGAGAGAATAGAAGGTCCAAATATATAGGGTTAAAGGGGGGTCACATTATATTTTTGAATTGGGAAAGAGAGTATGTTTGGGGAGAGAAGATTGATTTTTTTTTCTTGGAAAACTTGGAAAAGGCTTGAAAAAAGGTCCATTCTTCACTATTTTTTCTAAGTTTAATCATTGTTTGTGTCTTGATAAAATGGGTAGATCTCTTAAATACTTTTCTTTAGAACTCAAAATCACTTAAAAAACTTTCTTTTTGCATGTATTCAAAGTTAAGTTTATTCAAGATTTATTCAAGTTTTCTTCATCAAATCAACAAAAAAAAAAAAAAAGGCTTGGAAGGGCTTCTTAAAAGTGTCTCTGGCTCTTAAATCAGTGGATACACATCGGAGAGGTAAGCTTTTGAGTTTTTGAAGACTCTTGACTTGATTGTTTGTGTTTTTTTTGAGTTTTTGGATGATTTTGTGATTGAAAAAGGGGTTTTAGATGAGAGTTATCTAATCGGCCCGATGCCTTTGTGACCAACTAGGCCGCTGGTGGTATGGTCACAGAGGTGCAAGACCAATTAGGCCCCACCGATCTAAACCTCACTTTTTCAATTTTCTCATTTGAGAAATAAGAAGGCAGGTCTCAGGCGATTTTTTCCTCGATGCCTTTGTAGTTGACCAGGTCGCCCCCGGCCGAAAAGACCCCCCGGAGCAGCAGGCCTCTGACGGCCAGTAAGGTTGCTGATCTTAGTTTCAAAGCACAAAATAAAATAATAATTGTAATGCTGTCTATAATCGAGATATATTGTTTTTCCTTAAAACATATCGTTTTGGTTACGTAAATTTTCCAAATTAGACCAAACATGATAGTACTAATTATGGCAATTTTACGGAGGAAGTTATTTTAGTGTGCATTTGGGCACAGCTTTGGTTTTCAGGGAACATACATACCAACAGCCTACATTTACTAACACATTTTTTCATGCATGTGTCTAACTCTTACTTTTCAATTATAATATTAAAGACTACTAGAATTTCTGTTTATAAGTTACAGTACACATTCTATTTAAATGGTTTAGTCCTTTTACGCTTCATTACACGGCATAAATTAAGTGTTTACGGATTGAATAAGAAGAACAAGAACAGAAGAAATATTGAGAGAAAAACGAACTGATTATGATTATACATGCAATTGATACAAGATCAAAGTAAATATAGTGCAGTACTTAGGCCCCGTTCTCTTTACCTTCAGTTAAGTTAAGTTAAGTTAAGTTCAGTTCAGTTTAGTTAAGTTAAGTTAAGTTCAGTTAAGTTAAGTTCAGTTCAGTTAAGGTCTATTAAGTTCAGTTCAGGTCCATAAATTTTAATTTTAATAATGATTATTCTAATTAATCTTTAATAAAAATTAATGGTATTAATAAAAAAAAAGAACAATGATAACAATATTAATATAGAAAAATAATTATTATTTAATGTAGTTAATATTGATTATAAATATAGTTAAAATAATTTCTAAATAGTGATAATTACTAGAAAACTTGATATAATAATAGTATTAATGTAATTATAATATAATAATAATTTTATTTATAATCATA
>CATIWQ010239338.1:0-53402 GCA_949673415.1 Euphorbia schlechtendalii
ATATATACACCTCTAAACAGAAACAGTTGGTAATAGCTACAGGCAGTTACCCTCCAGTTACCGTCAAGAATCAAGAAGACAACCGACTTTAGACTACAAAGAGAAGAAGAGAGAATATTTGAGCAGCAGTTTTAAGTAAAGGAAATCGCTTCAGTTCATATGAGGCTAGGGCAAACTCCTTATATATCACAGCAATAGAGGCAACACGGATGGGCTAACCAAATGATGTGAGCTAAGACTCAACTTTGAATGGGCCTACGCCACCTTAAATGTTGCCTTAATAGCAAATCTCCACCTTAGCTTTGGCTCATTCTCTTCAACAAGGTCTCTGAGGGATCTCTTTTGCACAAGGGAAATAACCTAGTTGCGGGCACAGTCATTTTGACACAAAGTTAGAGACTGAACAACTTGCAACTTTTAAAGAGCATTCTAAAATTTAGAAATAGACATAGTTTTAGTCAATATATAAGCAGTATTCATAGTAGTATGGATTTTCTCAACCAACACAGAGCTAGAACTAACAGCATCTCTAACAAAATGTGATTTTGTATCAATAGGTTTTGTTCTCTCATGATACATAGCATTTTTGCACAGATGTATAGCAAACTGTCAATCACAAAAAAACAATAACTTTTTCTTGTTTGATTCTAAGTTTAGACTAAGTCCTTTCAACCATAGAGCCTCTTTTATAGCTTTTGTGAGACCTATATATTCAGCCTCCATGGTTGAAAGTGCAACAATGTGTTGCAAGCTATACTTCCAACTAACAAGGTTTCCACCCAAAGTAAAACAATACCCAGTTAATGATTTTCTTTTGTCAAGGTCTGCTGCAAATCAGAATCAGAAAAACCACACACAGACAAATCTTTTCCAATGGATTTTGTATAAAGTAAACTAGTTGAGACAAGCCCTTTAAGATAGCTAACTAACTAGTTAACAGCTAGCTAGTGAGATTTATTGGGTTTATCCATGAATTCACTAACAACACTGACCCCATATGTTATGTCAGGCCTAGTGCAGACCATTGCATATATCAGAGAACCAACTAGGCTTTGGCAAGAGATTTTAGCCATAAAATCATGTTCTTCTTCAGTCATATGATTAGTACTAGCCTTTAGCTTAAAATTGGAGCCTAGAGGAGTGGCAACAATGTTAACATTTTCAAGACCAAAGGAAACTAACAATTTATCAACATAAGTATTCTGAGTTAAATGCAAAGTTTCATTAGTTTTGTCTCTATGAATGTTCATTCCAAGAATCCTTTTGGCTTCTCCTAAGTCTTTCATCTCAAATTCATAATTAAGTCTATATTTTAATTTGGCAATTTCAGCACTGTGTTTACATGCAATCAGCATGTCATCAACATATAGTAGAAGATAGATATATGTTTCATCACTTAATTTCATGTAATAGACACAAGAGTCACAAATTTTAGACATGAATTCATCAAACATGAGATATAACTATCTAGGTGATTGTTTAAAGCCATACAAGGACCTTTTTAAAGAATTGATGTGATTTTCTTTTCTAGCTTCAACAAAGCCCTCAAGATGAGCCATATAAATTTCTTCTTGCAAATTTCCAAGCAAGAAAGATGTTTTTACATCTAGCTGTTCAAGTTCTAGATTAAACAGAGTGGTAATAGATAAAAGAATTCCAATGGAGACATGTTTTACCACAAGGGAGAAAATTTCAAGAAAGTCTATGCCATCTATTTGGCTATAGCCTTTGGCTACAACCCTAGCTTTATATCTTTCATTTTCTATGCCTGGGATTTCAGGTTTTTTCTTAATGACCCACTTATAGTCAATGATCCTTTTATTAGAAGGTTTTGGCACAAGTTTCTAAGTATAATTTTTTTAACAAAAATGACATTTCATCTTTCATGGTAGATTTCCATTTGCGCCAATCCTTAGAGGATTTTACCTCAGTGAAAGTTCTGGGTTCATTTTCTATACAATCAGCAATATTGGTAGCAAATTCAAGAAAACCAGCATAATTACAATTATAAATGTTGCTATCAAGATAAGCAGAAGGTTTTATGTTCCCTCTAGTTCTATCCCTAACTAACATATAGTTATTGTTATCATTAGTTTCCTGAGCTTCTAAGTCTAAATCATTATCACGAGTTTCAAGATTCTCAACATCATTATTAGCATTTTCATTTTGAAAATCATGATTAGACTCATTATCATCTTGAGGATTATTATCATTATTAATGGTTTGTTCTAATCTTTCAAGCTCCACCTCAAACCAAGTGTTAGCTTGTTGATTGTTAGAATTATTATCCAGAGAAGAAGTTTTAGCTTAAGAGAATTCACTTTCATCAAATTGAACCTCACTACTAATTAAAACCTTATTTTCATTTAGAGACCAAAGCTTATAGCCCTTAATCCCACTTGGATATCCTAAGAAATATATTTCTTAGCCCTAAGTTCCAATTTTGGACCATTGACATGAACATAGGCAGCACATTTAAAGATTTTTAAATGGTTATGGTTACTTGGTTTATTATACCATATTTCATTAGGGCACTTAAATTGAATTGCAGAGCTGGGGGACCTATTTATAAGGTAACAGGCAGTTTGGGCAGCTTCAACCTAAAAAATAAAATTTAGACCAAATTCAAATAACATTCATCTAACCTTATTTAAAAGGGTTCTAATATATCTTTCTGCAATTCCATTTTGTTGGAGGGTATAGGTGCATGTCCTATGTCTAATAATGTCTTTTTCAGAACACATTTTATTGAATTCATTGTTAATAAATTCTAAGTCATTGTCTGTTCTTAGAATTTTAATATTAATGCTCTATTGGTTTACAACAAATTAAAGGGCTCGTTTTTAATTTTCAGAAAATATATCCAAACCTTTCTAGAAAAATTGTTCATGAATGACACAAAGTATTGAGAGCCAAATAGAGACATTAGCACATATGAAGAACCCCAAAGATCACCATGCACATAATCAAGACACCTTTTAGAAACATTAGAAGCAGAGAAGAATCTCAGTCTATGTGATTTACCCATAATACATGTCTCATAGTTGTCAATTTTTTTCTTTTTTAGGGATATTAAGCATGCTATGATTTTTAAGATGGTCAAGGCCTTTCGCACCAATGTGCCCAAGCCTTATATACCATAGATCTACTTTATCAGGGGATGTGTTGGCATCGGCTAACCCAGTGACTACTTTACCAAAAAGAAAATAAAGTCCAGCCCATGCCTTATGGCATTTTTGCTGAACAAGGATAGCCTTCATTTTCTATTTCCAAATAGAAAAATCACCCTTCCCATCAAATCTATCAATATTAATCCTAGAAGAAGATGCCATTCTTAGAGAAAAAAATGAAAGATCAAGATAATCCTTGTTCGCCAATTTTCTACTGATAATATAAAAGTTCTAAATATAAACAGGTGTTGTCAATACCGCTTATCAAATAAAAAAATGATGATAACTTCAAGTATACAGTTGCGATGTAGTTTTAAAAGATATCGATCCCACATGGAAGGAATTCAGTTCTAAGGATCAACTAGAGTTACAGAACAAAAGAAAATAAAATAAGTTGAAAGTTTTGAATGGTAGACTGATGAATGGACAGATGCATGAAAAGATTAGAGAAGATGAAAAGCATATAGATATTCCCTAAGAACAAGTATAGTGGAGTAAAATATGTAAAATAATCAAAAAAGTTTTATGCACTAGATAACTTCAACAAACTCGAATCTAGACGCCTAAATATCCTATAATTCACCGCAGAGCAACACATGAAATGACCTTTCTAATTCTAGGGTAAATGAATTATGACACTTATAAAAACCTGGACAACAAAATTACTATGCTTAGTACGAGTAGCTCTCACATAACCATATTTAGCAAGTTACCAATCCAAAAATGTTAGCTCACTAAACAGTGTTATAATCACAGTTCTAGTGATTATACACAATCTTGTTAACCCCGAAACTACTCTTAAAGTCAACTTGAAAGCATATAACTTCATTAATATAAGTGACGTAAGATGAAATACTCTTTATGACACATAGACATATCATAAACTTTGAATTAGAAAGTATAAGTGGAAAAAAAGTAAAGTTGTAAGGTATGCAAGTGAAAGCTAAAGTTGATCAAATCGTATCCACTCTTTAATGGGAGTCGTCAATTCCCGCAATTCCTGCGTCTACTTTGAATTCGGTCTCGACTCGTACAGAACCTCCATTAGGATGCTATTCCTTGTGAATATTAAACAAATGAATGCTGAAGAATAAAACTTTTATTGATAAGTGCTTTGCAATTACACTCATACAACAATCGCTCAAATTTGTGGAGAAATCTAGTGATTGAAACAAGAATCGAATCACTTATACATTTTTCTATCTAACACTTTGAATTTAGCAAAATCTAAATAACTTTCACTCTCTATCTATCATATGTTGCTGCCGTTCTACTATGCACCATCATCCATGCCATCATTATGCATGAAATGGTTGATTTGAACCTCTATTTATAGAGTGTGAAAGGTTGCGTTTATCCAAATGAATAATCATGTCCATTGGTGAAGGGTTGCATCATCTTCATGTGATTGGATGCAAGATTTCATCCTTATCTTCAATGGATAGGCACCTTTTCGTGATTACATTATCTCTAAAAGGTGTCTCTTCGTGTAACAGTTGATGGCGATTGATGGGGGTTGATAGTTCTTATCCGACGGTTGGAAGTTGAGAAGAATTGATCAAATCCATTACGATTCATGAGCGTGACATACATGTTGCGATCGTGAATATAAGTTGGTAACTGACAGTTTGTGAAGAATAATAAGTCACGATCACGATACATAGTCGCGAGTGTGATTTAGCAAATTGTGAGTAAGAATCACGATCATGACATGGTTGTGACTTATGCTTTTCTTCATGATTCTTCTTTGCAACTTTAACGATCTTTGACAACTTTGATCCTAAGCCAATTCCTTGCATTCCATTCATCTTTTTGCACATTTTTTCACTCTTTTTGCATAGAATTCCATCTTTAATTATTTCACTCCCAAGATTCACCTAGTTTCTGCACTTGCATAAAAAACAACTACATACCACGTGAAATCTTTTATATGAAATACAAAATGACTCTAAACCACATCATTTTATGAGTAAAAATATCAAGATAATAAGTGTAATTATACACTTATCAATCTTATAATACTATTTACCAACAATAATATACTCGAGAAATAGCTATAGGATTTCCACAACACAAGTTTTCACACTTATCAGAATAGGATATGGGCTTCTAAACACAAGACTTGAAGATTTATCAAGAAGAAAACACACTGTGCACAGATTTCAATAGGCTTGCAAAATAATTCCAATGGAAAAATAAGAGTTCAAGAGGCTTATTTATTTGTGGAAGATTTAATTCAGAAGTAACTTACTTTTAACCCTCAAGTTTCTTTCGCAGAGGCTTTTATTTTCCCGAGAAAGATCTTTAGTAAAGGTCGTATCCTCACAAGAAAAGGAAAATGACAATTGTTGAGCAAGAGTCCGAAGAATAGAATTGCTAAAAAAATTATCAGTAGATTGCTATAAAGCTAAGAATACAACAAAGCAGATTTATGCCAAAGAAAACTTTAGAAAACTTGAAGCTACAGATTATCAACAAGAATTTCGAATATGCAAGAGTCTACTTTTTTAGCTAAAGAAGAACTATGCTCTGATACTAATTTGTTGGGTTTTAATCCTAGAAAATACTGCTTTTGACTTAAAAACAGCAAGAAACAAACATGGCATGAAACAACAATACTGAAAGAAAAATAGTAAACCAAACACAATAAAGAACATTGTGATATTTTTATGTAGTTCCCCCTTGATCAGTATTTCTACTTAATCAAATTACGTGGGGTACATCTACGTGCAAGAGATCTTAGAATCCTTTATTGAAGCCATGAAAAGTTAGGCACAAATTTATTGGCGTGGTATCTATCAATTCTAGTGCTAAAGGTGAATTCAAACGCTATTGAATTCACAAAACCCTCAAGAACTAGCACTAATGAATTACAGCTTACAACATAAACCAGAGAGATAAGAGGCCCTAAACTTCGCTAATGCTAATACACCAATACAACCAACAGTACCTCAAATATATATAGGATCCTCTATATAGAAATCGTTTGTAACAGCTACAGGCAGTTATCCTCTGATCCGTCAAGAATCAAGAAGAAAATCAACTTCAGATTATAAAGAGAAGAAGAGAGAATATTTGAGAAGCCATTTTGAGTAAAGGAAATCGCTTCATTTTATATGAGGGCTAGGGCAAACTCCTTATATATCACAGCAACAGAGGAAACAAGGATGGGCTAACCAAATGATGTGGGCTAAGACTTAACTTTGAATGAGCCTAAGCCATCTTAAATGTTGGCCTAACAAAACTAAGTTATGCACTAAATATGATGAATTGAATCCATAGTAGTTGAAGGTTAAGATTATAAAATGTGTTATACATTGTTAACTTTATAAACTTGTCAAATTTTCATTTAATACTCAATTTCTCATTTACAAACCCAAAATCTAACTCTAAATCCCCAACAAACTATCACCCTTTGTACCTTTAAGTTCTCTTTTCTTCCTGGTATTCTGAATCTCTCCCATTAGAAAATCTCTTCATGAATCATCATTCTGTTAAATCCAAAAATCACCCCTCTATCAACTCCAGTTTTGCAATCCCAAATTCTTGGTTGTGGGTGACGATGTCGGTGCTATATGAGCTAAATTTTGCAGTTGCTATCTATATATGCATGTTAGGAAAAATCATGTCATAATTATCGAAAAAAGAGCTAAGATAAGAGGGATTAGTGCACCATGTAAGAAAGAGGAAGCAAGAGAGTAGGATTTTAAAATGAGATCTAGGGAAGATGGATTTGAATTGTCAAAATAAATTAGGGACTTTGAAATGGAAGCATGGAAGATTGATGAAGTGGATGGAAAATCCACTGCGTCAATCAGAATGTATTTCAGAATGTGTTTTTAGCAAACTACCATTGCACGTCAGCTAAATTGACAGAGTGGACTGAAAATCCCTATTTTGCGTACGCTTCGAAACCATAGACCCCTTTTTGAGACCCAAAAAATCACATGACCCATTTTAAAATGGTCTAAACCATATGGATACTTATTGAAGTTTACCCATTTTTTTATTCTCTAATCCTATCTTGAGCAATATTTGTTATTTGCTTTAATCTTCTTTTTAATACCTAATAGCCTTTAATTTGTTATTATTACTCTCCCTATCTAGATTTACATGACAATTTAACTAATTCACGTGTATTAATAAAAATTAAAATTAAATGATATTTTACTAGTTTACCCTTTGATGACATATTTAATTATTATTTTAATCTAGAAAGTTGCTCACATTAATAAGGGTAGCATGGGAATAATTAAAAAAATACATTGAACAATATCATATATATCTAGATGGAGGAAGTATTATATATCTCACATTCTTTCAGGTTTGAGTATTGTTGGTTCTTATATATGTGAGGAAACTCTCATCTTTTGAATAATATTATAGTATGTGTTTCATTGTTTATAGATATAATTAAAGTGAAGTAATTTGTGTGATGTTTTAATACTTCTTATTGTACGGAAATTTTTTTTTGAAAAACCTCCGGAGGAACATTGTGTCCCTCCATCGGAAAAAGATTTGGACGAGTGAAAATTTCAGGGTGAACGTCTCAACCAGGTTGATGCGATCGCTTGCCTGTAAAACACACACCTCTCTTTTCATTAATAAAATCCATTCTCAAGGAGAGAATGGAACGAGTCAATTACAAGAGATTAAAAGGTTCAGGAAATAAAAAACATCGCTAGCTACAAAGCCTAAAGACCATTCTCTACTCTTAAAAATGAAAAAAAGAAATTGCAAACTTGATAAAAGAACGTCTTCTGAGCTAGCTGAGTTATCGAATACCATTATGTTTCTTCTCCTCCAAGTTTTCTAAGCAATAAAGAACCAAAGAGAAGTAGCAAACTCTTGACATTGGCCTGATTTGAAGTGAGATCTCCAAATCATAAGAAACTCAAAACTGGAGAAAGGAATAGTGATCATTAAACCAAACATATGAAACAAATAACGCCAAACTTTGAGCTTCTAGAGCAATGAAACAAAGAGTGTTGTGTAGATTCCCTTTCGTCACAAAAGGGATAGTTAGAATCACTTAGGCAACCTCGAAGGACAAGGAACTCCTTAGAAGGAAGATGATCCTGAAATAAAAGCCAACCAAAGAATTGCACTTTCGGTAAGAGGCGCGACTTTCAAATAATCGTGAAATTGATAGATGGGGGTGCTAAGTTAAGAGAGTAGTAGAACGCAACATAAAAACTAATCCTTATGTTGAGTAAAAGATGGCAGCATTCCCTTGCTCTCCATAAGAACTGAGCTTGAAAACAAACGCGGATAAGCTTGAGAAAGCCACACCAAGAGCTGCCCGTATCTCTCTCTGCTAAACAATCTCAAATTACACTTCCAAAAAGGCCGAGAGAAGGCTAAAGAACCACACAGGGTAGAGAACCCCTAAAAAATCGAGCAGGCCCTACTGTTACACAGTGAATAGAGATCAGCAAACAACACTGATAGGGGCAGATTGGATGTCCAGCTATCATGCCTAATGCAGCAAACCAAACCAATACCGACGGCAACTCTAATGTTAGATTTAATTAAAATCCACATCTGATCATTCAACACACAACATTTCTTAATGTCTCTCCAAATAGAGGATAAGGCTTTAGGATCGAAATCTTTGAAATCCGCCCATGAAAAGAAGCCATAAAGACCGACGCAAATATCGAACCAAAACGAATCATGATCCGAATCTGAATTTTCTAAATCCATTTCATCAAAAGGCTACCATTAATCATCATGAAATCCCTAATAAAAAGACCACCTTGCACCTTTGGGAGGGAGATGGTGTTCCTACACACTTTACTTATCCCCATCGAAGAAGCATCCCCCTCGCTACAAGAAGTTTCTCATTAGTTGAACTAATCTATCCTTAATCGATTTAGGTATGTAAAAAAGAGAGAGAGCAAGAAAATCGGTAAAGCTATTAAAACCAATTTAATGAGGACAATCCTACCTTCATACAATAAACAAATCCCTTTCCAACTCGCAAGTCTATTCTGAATTTTCACAATCAACGGATTCCAAGAGGATAACGGAAGACGTTTCAAACAAAGAGGGACTCCAAGGTAAGATAACAGAAACTTATCCACTTTACACCCCATGGACTCGATGAAATAATGGACAAAGGAGTCATGAATATTTATCCTAATTAAAGAACTCTTGTGGAAGTTAATGCTCAAGCCCGAAATCAATTCAAAACATCGGAGAATTTGCTTTAAAGTAGGCAAAAGAGATGAGTCCGCCGGAAGAAAACATAAGGTGTCATCGGTAAATTGGAGAACCGAGATATCTTTATCGGACCCATGGATGCAAAAGCCTGGGAGAAGGCCTTCGCGAATACAAGCATCGAAAAGTTGCTTTAGGCTCTCAATGGCCAAAACAAAAATAAAAGGGGAGATAGGGTCTCCTTGCTTAACCCCTCTATATAGCCAAATAGGGTGCGAATGGGTGTCGTTAATTAAAAAAAGAAGTTTCCGAGTTTTCTCTACAATTAGACAACCACCCAATCCATTTGTCATCGAATCCCATCCTCTTAAGCACCACATCAATATAAGATCATGTGATACTATCAAAGGTCTTTTTGAAATCTAACTTCAAAGCAAGACATGATTGCTTTCGAGAATAAATGGTATGCACAACTTTCGAAGCGATGAAAGAGCACTCATGGATACTACGCCCTTTGATAAAAGCAAATTGATTGTTCGAGTTTAAAGATGGAAGAGATTATTGAAGCCAAGATACTAAAACCTTGGAAACCATCTTATAAATTCCATGGATGAGAGCAATGGGCCTAAAATAGTTCAAAGCAGATGAACCTGGGACCTTTGGAATGAGTATAGTGAAGGAAGATTTAATAGAATCTGGCAATTTTCATGAGACAAATAAATTTCGAAAAATCTCTAACACGAATGGTTTCAATTCCCCCCAAAAACTTTTATAAAAATAGAAGTTAAAACCGTCAGGGCCTGGAACCTTCCATTCGCTACCAGCACAAATGGTTACCCAAATTTCATCCTCACTAAATGGAGCAATCAAAGACTGGTTCAAGACATCACTTACCTGGTAGAAATACAGCCCATTCAAGGAAAAGGGAACCGAAACTTGGCTAGAGAATAAGCTTGCAAAATAGCTCCTAATAACCGACACAATCCTCGTTAGCTCAGTAATGAGAGCACCATCCACTTCCAATTGGCATATCTGATTGCCTCTAATTAAGGTGAAGCAACTCGATGGAGAAACTTAGTGTTGTAATCACCCAAAATAGCCCACTTAACGCGAGATTGCTAGTGGTGAACCTTTTCAAAGCTCCGATAATATTCTAACAATGATGGCCGAGCTTGCTGCAACTCCAGACCTGTTGCCCCTATAATCGGTTGAATAGCTGCACTAGATGATAACAAGAGCACCTTGTTCTCCAACTCTTTGATTCTACGATCAAGATTGCCAAAAAACTCCAAGTGCCACGGTCGAATTGCCTCACTAAGCCGACACAACTTGAAATCTACATCTCCCCGACTCCCACCGACGGCAGATGAGGCCCCATTTAGCCTTAAGGAAAGGTAAGAAGTCTTTGTTATCCCACCAGCAGTTAAGGGATTTAAACGACTTCTGCCCCGGAAAAGAAAATGGATGGGAAATGAGAATTAGAGGTAAATGGTCCGACAAGGAAGTATCAATGGTAACTAAATTGAGCAAAGGCCACAAATCCAGAACATTCCCTAAAACTAACACACGATCAATCCTCGAAAAAGATTGACTATTCAACTAGGTATAATCCCTCCCCGACAAAGGAAGGTCATGAAGCAAAGTTGATGTCCACAAAGTCCCTAAATTGCATCATTGAGTTTGAAAAACCCCCTCCCATACATTCCGAGCTATGGAGCACTTCATTGAAATCCCTACGGATAATAATCCGATTGTGGCCTCTAACAAAAGAAGATAGGTCCAGCCACATTTCACGACGATCCATGTGACAAGTAGAACCATAGAGACACACAACTACCACGTCGAATTCGTTCGAAACAAAGTGAACCATGTTCCATCTTTCCGCTATGTGCAAGATATCACCCGACAATAAAGCCGTGTCCCAAGAGACAATCAAACCACCCGAAAACCTTTGAGAGGGCACACAACGAAAGGAGAAGTCGTTATGCCCCTAAAATCTAGGAATAGCTTGGTCGGAAGTAACGCTCGTCTTAGTTACAAGGAGAAAAAAAAGTGCAAATTCCATTTAGAGAGTGAGGTCAAAACTTTTAGTCGTACGTAATTTATTATAAAAAGTTTTTAAAAAATGTATAATCTAAATGGAATTTAGATAATTGTTTTTCCTGTTCCGTTCTTCCATTACGATGTATTTCCAACTCTACTTGTAAAAATACACGTTTAATTGACATGTGTACTACTGATGATTTTCGGCGCAAGTAGTATGCAAAACAGTGCATCATTATTATATTACATCTTAAAAGCCAATTTTATATAATAATAATAATAATAATAATAATAATAATAATAATAATAATAATAATAATAATAATAATAATAATAATAATAATAAACTTATCCCAAATTTATTTCGCCGATGACCTTACTTCTCTGCTCAACAAGCACAGAAATCCATTTAACTCTTGTCTCATAAATCTATATTTATCTGTGTTATATAAACAGCAAGTTAGATCTGTTTACTGTGCTGAATTGTATTGTGTAGCATAAAAATGGGGCGTTCCCCTTGCTGTGATAAAGTGGGACTAAAGAAAGGACCTTGGACTCCTGAAGAAGACCAAAAACTCCTTGCTTATATTGAAGATCACGGCCATGGCAGCTGGCGTGCCTTGCCCGCTAAAGCCGGTGGACACACTTTCTTTGTTTCCTTTCCAATTAATTAATACTCACCTGCTTGTAATTGACTTGTTGATGGTGTTAATTAGGTCTTCAGAGATGTGGGAAAAGCTGCAGGCTTAGATGGACAAATTATCTCAGACCGGATATTAAGAGAGGCAAATTCAGTTTGCAAGAAGAACAAACCATTATTCAACTCCATTCTCTCTTAGGCAACAGGCACTTTTTTTCATTATTAATTCTCTAATTTTAGTTCTTCTTTAGTTACTTTTTTATGTTCTTTTATTTTAGTGCTATTTCTTCTGTTTTTCTTAAAAAAAAAAAATTTCTTATTCTCACTTAATTTAGTGTTTTTTTTCATATACATATATGATGCTGCGACTTATAAGTTATACTCATGAATTATGTATTTTTTCGTTAATTGAATTTTTTAAAATTTATTCTTTAAATTCTATCCATTTACCTGAGCTTTTGAATTATTGATATCTTGTTATTGGTTTGACAAAGAAACCTACCTATGTAAAAATGCAGAATTTTGCACTGCAATATTTTTCCAACTATAGAATTGCCATTAAATATTATAATTTCATTATCATTCGTATCACAGCAATTGTTATATTACCTTTCTTCTCCTAAATTTAATAATTTTGTATGAACTTAAATGTACAGGAAAAACTCCACTTAGTACAGTGAATGATTTTTTTTTTTTTTGAATCGATGTAAAATAATCCAACTCAATTGTCAAGTAATTCATAGTCGACCTGTATTTTTTGAACCATATAATTATTTTTGTTCTTCAGAGTTTTATTTACGGTTTTCTAACATATAATCCGATTTCATTTATTAGGTATCTTAAATGCGAAATTTTTTTCTAAATTTTTACTAATTCATATGAAACCAAAAAATTAATGTCTTTAGCGCATTTTTATTTTTAAAGTGAAATTGATGTTAATTTCTAGATTATTATTTAAGTCATCAGTTTCTAATTAATTAAGTGTTTGTTGGTGTTATGTTTGTGTTTAAGTAGGTGGTCGGCCATAGCTACTCACTTACCAAAGAGAACTGATAATGAAATAAAAAACTATTGGAATACTCATTTAAAGAAAAGATTAGCAAAAATGGGAATCGATCCGGTTACTCACAAGCAAAAAAATGACACTTTATTATCTTCCGATGGCAACTCCAAAAATTCGGCTAATCTCAGCCACATGGCTCAATGGGAAAGCGCTCGTCTCGAAGCTGAGGCTCGGCTTGTTCGAGAATCCAAGTTCCGATCTCACTTGTTACCTATGCCCAGCTACAATAAATCAGGTTTCATTTCTAACCTGTCATTGAAATCTTTATCATATGTATACAACAAATAGTATCAAACTTTTGTGAATTTCTTTTAGTGATGTAAGCGCAGTTTAACAAAAAATAGTTATTTTATACTTGTTATAGTTTATACATTTTGCTGCCAACTCCTATGTTTCTTCAAAAATTATAACCAATCTTGATTCTCCTTACTTTCTCAGAAAATTTTCAACTTCAAAAGCCCACGACAGAGGCGATTATCCAAGATTGTGGATATGGATCGGAGAATTCAATTCATATGATTGAGTTAGTTGGTAATGGTACGACTTCAGGTTGTTCCTCTGAGACAGGAAATATTAAAGAAGAAGGAGAAATCAATAATTGGATTGCAAATTCGAACCTGACAGACAATAATTTGGTTTATCATGATCATTTTCCGATTCCTTTAGAGAATCAGTGGACGCCTGATTCTTTAAGGTTAAATGTCGGAAATACAATGGAAGAAGGTTTTACGAGTCTTTTGCTAAGTGATCCCGGTGACCGGAGTCTGTTAGATAGCGGCAAGGAGTCGGATAATAGTGGCGGTGATTATTATGAAGATAATAAGAATTACTGGAACAGTATTCTTAGTTTGGTGAATTCGTCTCCTTCGGATTCATCCACGCTCTAATTAGATTAATAATTAATTGTTAGTATAAATAATGGGATTATCTTATTTTATTTATGATGTGTTCGGGACCTTTCATTTTAAATATTTAAATTCAATTCATTTTATTATCTATACAAAATTTTGTATAATGAATTAAATTGAATTCTCTCAAAACCAATGTTTTGAAATACATGGGTTGTATTAACATTTTTTTTCTTAATTTATGTGTAGTGAGGTATAATTATTATTTATTAGAGAGATATACCGGTTGGATTTTTTTTGTGCACGCTCTATCCATAATAAAGAGCAAATATTGTAGAATTTAAACATTTTGAACATAGATGTATTTATGATCTTTTATTGGTGTTGGTTTCACGTCACATTCAAGAAAACAAATTTATTTTAGTTTTAATGACTACTTAGAATAAATACGAAAACTTGAATTGAGATGGACAGGTAGGACTCTTTTACTGTAGAATTATGAAATATCTTATTTAAACTTTTTACAAATAGCACCAAAACTATGGCAAAGGGGGAAGAGTAGTAGTTTTTTATGGTTATTTTGTTACTGGGAAAACTTTACTTTATTTGTTGTATTTTGGATTATTTGACATTAATAATTGAATGGCAATAAAATATTATTTATTTAAAAAAATTAATTTAATATCGAATATGTCATGTTTTATTTCAACCATGATTGTTAGGTCAGGTCTCTCGAATTGGTGAATGTGAAGAATAAAGTGTTAGTGGATCAACTAGAACGGAGTTCAACTGTTTAAACTAAATAGGTTAAAAATATTACTTTTAATTTCTAATAAGATAAAATATTTTACTAGTAAAGCATCAATCCATTGTACAGTACTATACTTAAGATCAAAACTGATGTAGAAGTACTTCGTAATATTTACATATATATTCCATTATTTATTAAATAGAAAAATAATTGTTTAATATTAAAAACTATATAAAATTAGTCTATCACAAAATTATAAAGTATAAACAAAAAATATATCATCAGTAGTTCAAACTAAAAAAAACATATTATTTGTCTGAATTATATAAATTAAATTATTAAATTTATAAGTTTGTGACACAACTTTTTTCAAATTATCTAGATTTTATATGATAGAATTTAAGAGATTTTTATTTAAAATAAATTTTATCTAATTATTGATCCATTAACTCATTCCAGTGCAACGAGTTTTTAACGAATTAGTTAGATAATGGGTTTTAGCATTACTCGACCCGTTTTTTGTCATCGGGTCCGTGTTTGACCGATTGGATCGATCGAACTAGGTCTGATAACATTGGTTTTAGCTTTTAATACATATTATAGGGCGCATTCAAAAAAATGCAATTTTTACAGCAATAATGATATCAAGCAAGTATAGAGATCCAAGGCACGCGTTGCCGAACCGACAACTAGACCAAGGCCATCCAAGCAACCGACTTAGTTGCTTGGAGAAGAAGAAGCCACATCGTCAGTTTCGCCTCAAGCTTCGGCCATGTCAAAGCTGACGTATGCACAATAGTATCATGTACGGAGATCCAAGAGTCGTTGGCCTAGTTGCTTGGAGGAGAGGAGGCCACCTAGTCGGTTTCGTCCCTAGGCTTCGGTCGTGTCAAGCGCTAGGGCCAACGTCAGTCCGAACATGTATGGAGAGCTAGTCATTGGACGTGGCCCCATCACCAACGACAGCTTGAAAATGTTGGCATGGAGACCCTATTGTGCCATATGTACCCCCAAAACCCTGTATAAACCCCTCACACTCCCACATCTCAAGTACATCCAGAGACCTCATTTTAGTGCTCTTTGTTTTTCATATCTAATTACTAACTTCATCATCAGAGTGCTAAAGCTAGTTCTTTGGCCAAGCCTTTTGGTTGTAAGAAATCGGAGTAAGTCCATCCAATCCCCAAAGAACAAGTCTGGTCCAAATCTTATTTGGACTTCAAAATGATGCGATGAGGGGATCGCAGTGTAAAAGAAGAAGAACCCCACTCTGGTGGTGCGTGCTCAGGGGGCCCTTATCATCGAGAAGGGCCAGAAAAGTAAGAGGACAAATGATACCATTACTTTCCCTCCTCAAAAGGAGTCCGCTGATGCGAGCTTCACTAAGGAGCAACTGGTCCACTTTGTAGAGTATGACCCACCTTTGGTAAGTGTTTTGACTTTGCGCGAGTCTTTTACTTTGCCTTAATTTTTTATTAACAATTTTCCCGTATTATAGCTCTGGTGCTATTCTTATGGGGATGATGTCCTTCTAATGCACCTTGAGGTGCTCCGCCATCTGGCTCAGTACGTGGACCTCCCATTCTTCAACGCTTCGTAAAATGGGAGGGATCGGCAGGCGTAATAGAAAACAAATCTACCCAAGGTGTTGATTTACTCATTCAGCTTCTGCAGATCCTTCACCATGATGGGATCCTTGATCTCTAGGATGACCTTTACCTTGTAGGGGTTGGCTTCGATTCGCCTTTCCAAGACTAGAAAGCCCATGAATTTCCTAGCAAAAATGTTGAATGTGCACTTCTCTGGGTTAAACTTTAAGCAATACTTGTTTAGCACTACGAACACCTTCGCCAAGGGTGTTCCTTCGCCGTCCGAATTTTGATAATCATGTCATCAATATACATTTCCACCTCTTTGCCGATCATACCGATAAAGGTCTTATTCATCATCCTCTATTACGTGGCTCCTCCGTTCTTCAGGTCGAAGGGCACGATGTTATAGTGATATGTTCATTCATGCGTAATGAATGAGGTTTTCTCTTTGTCGGGTTTGGCCATCAGTATTTGGTTGTACCCCGACGTCACGTCTAAGGTAAAGTGGATCATGTGGTTACTGGTGGAATCGACGATCCTGTCAATTCTCGATAGCGGGAAGCTATCTTTTGGGCACGCCTTATTGAGGTCGATGAATTCTACACACATTCGATGAGAGTCATTTGAATTCTTGACAAGCACAATTTTGGCCATCCATTTCAGGTATCGCACCTCTCAGATGTGCTTCACTATGAGGAGTTGGGCTACCTCCTACTCAATGGCCTTCTATCACTCTGACCCATGATTCTATCTTTTCTGTTTTATTACCTTAAAACTGGGCTTCATGTTCAATGAGTGTTCGAACAAATTTGATTCAACGCCCACTATATCCATTAGCTTCCAAGAGTAAGAGCTCATGTTGTCTTTCAACACTTGAATGACTTGCTCCTTCACTACCTCGAGTAAGGATTTCAAACCTTACACAATTTAATCATCGCGTAGTGCTACAATCATCATTTCATCGACTGGCTTGACTCTCACCCTTTACTCTGATTCGTTGACCTCTTTGTTCGATATTGCCAAGGGCTCGGCATGCAAGGACACCATGTAGGTCTCATGAGCCAGCTTGTGACTTCTTCTAACCATGGATAGACCTTGGTGTGTCAACATCTGTAAATAGAAATTCAACAAATTTATCACCCCAATGATCAATGGCCTCCCCATGATTACATTGTATGCGAGGGGGTAGTTGATCATGAGGAACTCGGCTCGTGTCTTCCAAGCTAGACCTGCATCACTTATCATCATAGCAAAATTAGCGAATTAGCACACTGAAATTGTGTGACCGCTCAGGCCAATGAAGGGGACTGATGTTAGCCTAGCTGATTCAGATTTCTGCCTAAGCCATCGAAAGCCTTCTTCGTTATAACATTCATTGAGTTGCCTTTATCCACCAACACTCATCGGACCAGATATTCCTCTATGATCATCTCTATGACAAGGGCATCGTTGTGGGGGAGAGACACATTTAAGTGGGAGAAACTATAAAAACTATCAACACTCTTATTAGTGTTAACGTTATCGTAGCTATAGGTGGACTCCCTCTTCCTCGCCATAGTGATCCTGCGGAACGACCTATCTTTGCAGGGGCCTCTACTCTCTAGGCCTCTCCTCCCTCTAGCGGTCCTCTTTGAAGGGCTCTCTTTGGTCTTATTCTCTCTTATCTCCTTGGGTAAACCTATTCATCTTGCCATCGAGCACTCTCTTGTTTAGCTACCTCGCGAGCTCTCTACAATCCGCTATGTCATGCCCAGATCACTTGTTGAACTCGTAGCACGTCCCATGCTTGCTCCTTCCCCTCACCTTCGGTGGGTATTCCAAATCATTTGTGTTCCTTTCGGTCCTAAACAACATTTCCTTCTTCTTGACGTTGAAAGGGACCAAATTCTCGGCTTCCCTTCGATACGCGTCTATTCTGGGACCTCGTTCTCCCCTACGATGGTCGATACGATGGATTGTGTCTTCCTTAGTCCGACTGATATGCTTTTGCATTTTCTTCTAGGTCTCTCATTGCACCCAGGGGTGGACGCATAATCAAAAATTAAGGGGGAGGGGAATTAACATTTAAATTTTTTTAAAAAAATGTTGCTTCATATGAAAATTTGGTTATGAAAAATTAATGTGAAAAAGATATATATTCTTTGTAAGCCAAAGGTGAACAGTGAGATAATTAGCTTTGTTGGTAAGGCAATAAGGTGTGTATATCAAGATCCTAGATTTGAAACCTACTAGGTGAAAAAAAGCAAGATTTTTCTTTTTTATGATCATTAAAAACGACCGTCATTTTTGTGAAAAGCAATTAATTAAAGTAAAAGTGGGGGCAAGGAGTTTCAAACTTAGGCCACTCAACAACAAATACGATGTCCCAACCATCTCTTCTACCATAATTTCTTTGTATTATTATACCTATATAATATATATTCTCACATACATGGGAGGTTTTGCATTAGGAGAGGAAAATCTAAGGGTCAATCCATCGTAAAATCTTTTGCCAAGTTTACGCTTTGAAAGCTATCCACAATCACGTCTGCCGCAATGTCGACATTGAAACCAAGGATACTCATATATGCCTTTTGGAATTAGTCCATGTATTACTCCAATGACTCAGGCTTTTGGTAGATTAACTACAAGTTTTGCATTGTTTTTTTAGGCACTGATATAGTGAAGTATAAGATAAAACTCTCAGCGAGGACATCGAAACTTTTGACGGACCCGGACTTTAGAGTGTCAAAACCAATGAGTTGCTAGGGCCACCAACATTATGGTGAATTGTTTGCACATCATGGCATCTGTGACATCGACTGCCTCCGTATACTGACTGTAATATCTTATATGTGTCGTGGGATCTCTGTTCCCTCATTTTCCCCGCTACTTGAGATTCTTAAACTTTGGCGGTCCTAATCTCCGTGGAGTACGGGGAAGCTGCACTTGCCACCTCCAGGATCACGCCTCTGCTCCTACTTAGTTGTATAAGAAATCAACAAAGGTTTACCTTTCACATAGGTGGCACCCTGTTAGAATGAATTAAAAACAGGCCTTAATAATTCCGTTACACAAAACATAGGTAGTATAATAAGTTTTTGAATTAATACTCATTAAAAAAATTTTGACTTTAACAAATGTATAATCATTCCCCAAATCTAGAATTGTATGATTATTTAATGTTATTATATATATTTATAATCAATATATAATATAATATAAAAAAATTAAATTAAATTAAACGGTAACACAAAATTTATTTTCTTTTGAAATATTTTAATACAATTTTTCAACAATTAAAGCATTAGTAGAGATTAAGATGTGATTATAATGCCTATAATTTTCACATGATATATCTGCCTATTTTCTTAACACATATTACATTCAATCATGTCAAATAAATATGGTAATAATGCCTCGTGAGTTATGGAATTGGCCCAAGACCCACTCATGCAAGGATATTTTTTTGTTTAATTACCAATTCATAGGTTGAGAAGTTCAAAAACTTCTCCGAATATATGGGTTTCGACATTATCTCTCTCCTAGGCTTAAATTCAATTGCTCCTTGTAAATAAAATAAGAATTTAGTTTGTGTAATTTTCATAAGTTATCCATTGTATTGAATTTGGCCTGATTCTCACATCTAGTTGTTTTTTTCCAAAAAATTGTTTTTTCCTTTGAACCTAAATAATAATAAAAAAAAATCTTCACCTCATCTCGCCTGAATATGAATTCAAATCTGTAACCTTATATCATAACTTCATTCTCAATCACTAGACTAAGACATTGCCGTTTCTTACATCAAATTAAATTATGTATCAATTTGGTTCATCTATGTGTTGTTAATAGGATGAATTTTCTTAACAAAGTCACATGCCAATATTGAAAATGATGGGTCTAACCCAATACATGAATTTTTTTGCAATAAAAAAAGTAATTGAACTTGGATGATTTAATTTAACTTCGGAACATTAACGAAGATAATTTGACGGTTCAAGCAAAAGGAAGGAGGACATGTCATTTATAGATACATAAAATAATCAAAGCAAAGATCAAATGAATGGCTAAAATAATTATTGCCATTAATTTAATGAAAATATTGAATCAAGGCTTGGTTGAATGTTACAGTACATAATGGGAAAAAGGGTGAAATTTTGACCACAATTTTTAACAATAAAATCCAATTTTTATTTAGAGTTGGAAATTTCATTCACAAGTAGAAGAAAAATAAATTGGGTGTTAAATGTAGGTGACATGGGTCTTATATAATTGACCGCACCCAACTGTGCTTTATAAAAAAATATTTTCACATGTATATATTATCACCACATTACCATTTAATTTTTTTTTTTTTTTTTTTGTGTGAGATATTTTTTCCATTTGCCAACTTTTTTTATACATACAACATCTCATATATACATTTATATTTATTTATTAAAAAATAAGTAATTTAATATATCATTTCTTTTTACATTTACCACTTCCTGAAATTATTTATATACACATTATATTTATTTATTAAAAAATATATATAATCAGATAAATTTTAAATAAAAATTAAATATATGAAATATTTTAAAAAACCAAATCAATTATTATTATCATGAGTGATAAATTTACTAGTATATAAATTGCTAAAAAAATAAATGCTCTTATCGAGTTATTAATATATCGAATTTGATAAAGTTCCACATTATTTATATGTTATCATACAACATTTCTCATTAATATTAACTCTAGAATGATTATCGGAAATCACATTATTGGTACATGGAGAATTACAAAATTTGCTTCCGAGTTTCGACATACAAAGGCAATATTGTAAAACAGTTAGGTACACTTTTTGTTGGTTGTGGTGTAACCATTTAAATTTATAGATATGTTAAATATGTTCGTAAAATGAAGAATTTGAATTTTACATCAAAAACCGAAAATCTTTTAATGATCGATTGACCTTTTCAATGCTCAATTGAGTTTTATATCGAGTTTATATATGTTTTGATCTTGTTGGTTCTTACAGTAAAAGAAAATAACAGATTAGCTCGACAAAATGTCGACGAGCATTAACTTTGCATCCGAAAATTCAAGTAACATCAAAATAGCGTCAAAATTTGGGTCGATGCAGAAATGCTCGATGATAAATTAATTGTCAATTTAATTAGTATCGCCTTTTCATCGCTATGTCCTTTCAAAAATCTATCATAAATTTTTTATTTGATGCTAAATTGAGTCAACATACTTGATGCTACATGGTTTGTCGACGCTAAACAGAATCTCTTTTTGGCGACGCTATGTAGGCGCTAGACTTGGGCACTGACACGGGCCCCTTGACCCGCGGAACCTGTCCGTACCCGCTCTTCATAGGATGGGCTTGTACAAGGTAATTGGAGATCGGCCCGAACTCGAAGTGACCCGAGTAAAATATATGTCGAACTTGGTTTTGATATTAAAATCAAAGCTTGGCTGCCCGGCCCAAAATAATAATTAATATGTTAAAAAATATATTTTTATTTTGTACAATCAAAGTAAAAAAAACTATATAGTTGAAATTTTTCATTTTTTTTAAAGTTTAACATTTAAACTCAATTTTGTGGCTTGTACTACAAATATATTTGAAATTGCTTTATTACAATTATTTTTTAGTAATAAATATTAAGTTTTTTATTTGAAACATTTAATAGTTAGCCCTGCGAACCGTGCTTGGTTTTGATTATTTTATTAAAGACCCAGCTTGACCCGAACTAGATGTATTTTTTCATGGACTTTGATCGGGCTTGGACTATTCGTTTTTTAGCTAGGCCCGATAAGACCTAGACCATGCCCAGGTTTGTAGACGCTAAGCTCCTTGAATACGATATCATATTTTTTAATTAAAATTGACGCAATGGTGACGTTAAATGTGTTAATGCTACATCGAGGCCTGCTATTTCTCCTTATACTAATTTCATTATTGTTGTTCCAAGTATTACTAATTTACTACTTATTTTAATAAATAATCAAACACATTAAAAAACATAAATAGAGATATAATTAATATATTAAGAACAATCCATTTAGCATACATTCATGAGATTTACTCTTCAAAATATGAAATTTAATATTCTAATACTAATTAAGATAAAGTACCATCTACATACAATATTGCTAAAAAGTATATATAACATATACTAAGAATAAGATATGAGTGACCTATCAATGCTCGAGCTCGATTAAAACATATTAGACATCATCTCTCAAATTGGTCTTCGCATATGTTCCTCTGTCTCTTGCTTTGTTTCTTGTAGTTGTTGAATGTTGAGTAGCGACGCTAACTACTTGTTTCGATTTCTTCATCCTCCATTTTAGTTTCAACCAGAAATAGAATCTGCAAAAGAAATTTAATATAAATCGGCTGCAAATCAAACCCAAGAGTTTATGAAAAACAGTTCACATATACAAGAAATCCGTGCCAGCATTCATAGAGCTTCCTAAGATAAACTGATGCTTCAAATTCAATTTACTTATATTATGAAAACAAGTATTTGACAAATTAAGCAATTGATTTGTCCTCTTTGCTATTCTCTTGGTTTGTTACTTTCTTCTATTTGTTTATACTTTCTTAAAACTAAAACTATATATTTAGATTTCCTACCGCATAAAAGATACATTTAACAACCAAAGAAAAAGAAATTATAAAAAGCACTTGAGTTTACCTGGTTTTGCATGCAGACTTGAGTATCTTATTCACTTTTACGGAGTCTTCTTGCATGCTTCTAATCAGCTCTGCTTATGCTTATGAGAAACAGGACAATTTTGATAATCAAAGTAGTTTGTAATATGTGACATTTAGGTTGTTGTTTTAGTGCTTATTATCCTAATTATTCCTCTTAGATTTATCTCTTTGCTACTAAAAGAAATCTAAACTAATATCTACGATGACATTTTGAAGTTTAATATTTCTACAAAGACCTCATGTCTTCTTAATTTCTATGTCCTATAATGAAGCAGCGATATAAATCAAGCAAACTAGAACCAATTTTGACCATTGATCCATGTAAAAATAAAATATTATAGACAATTATCACACAAAATTAGTAGAACTAAAAACAAAAATCATAATCTGAAATTCAAATAGGAATCTGCTAAGGCGGGAAAAACTAAAATAAATAAAAGATTTAGGACTGATTAACACCCGAAAGAGATAGAAGAAAGAGAATAAGCACCTTTTGTGAGTCTGCTTGTTGTTGTTGTCTTCTTTTAGAAGTTGACATTGAAGAGAGATGGAGAGAGGAGAGGTCATTGTCTAGTTTTTTTGTCATTTCAATCCATGGTCAACATTGAACATGACCCCTTTAAAATAGAACAATTGAATTGATTTAACGTAACGAAAACCATAATAATCTATCATAGATTTTAATAAAATATAAAAGTACGCAATAGAATGATCAATGTATTCAACCTCGTGACTACTAAGGATATATGTTCTAGCACTTATAACGAACATATATATCATGAACAGAATATGCCTATTGCCCTTTTTTGTCACTAGTTTTACAAAAATTATCAATCGCCACATAAACTTAGCACTCCTCTCAAAAAATAATTAATAGAAGGTAAAAACTTAAATCGTATCAGTTTCATGAAACTCATCAAAATTAAATAAGAGGTGAATCTTATGAATATGAAAATTTCAGCAACTCCTATATAACGCTACCCGTGTCTGCAAGATCACTCGAAAAGCACTTATGGTTTCACTTGAGAAAAGTACAAGCCACAAACAAGGAAAGATAAGCTACCAATGATGCCTAGAGTTCAAGTGTCCAAGTCGGTTGAATTAGAGAATTGTTGAAATCATGGTATGAATATGAACTCGCTTACCCCCCAGGCTACTAGAGCTCCCAGGCTGCATTGCAAGCAAGCAAACAGATGACAAATATAAATGAGAAAAATGACATATATACAGAACTAGCTTTTAGTAACTGAGATTTCCACCTTTTCATTCATATGCTTACCCAATAATGCAAGCTCTGCCCAAGTTCTTTGTCTCCCGGTTCAAGAAATATATGCAAGTAAACTAAGACACTGCCACCTGCCTAGTCATAGTATTAAGGAATATGAATTGGAGTACTAACTCCATAATCAACAACGTACTAACCAAAAGGATATGAAACCTCCATTCTAAATCTGCATTATATCAAATTAAGAATTACCATATATTAAAGTTCAAGAGAAACTAAACAATATGTATGTGAGTTAACAGCAACATGTATAGTTCAACTTATCCTGACTTTTAAAAAAGCATATAATGGTGGATTTTTTCACCTATTTTATAGCAAAAATAGGAGGGAAAAAATTTCTTAGCATTGTGAGTTGGAAAATAAACACAAAACATATCTTTTTGAAAGTAAGTATTTACAAAATCAACGAAGTAGCAAATTTAAAGCAGCATAGGAACCTAGAAAGGACCCAATATTTATAACTAGCATATCACTGTTATTTTGTGAATGATCAAGACCTTAGAGGAGAGATTGCTAATAGAGTAAATTCGATATATAATCATTAACTTTCAAACTGCCTACTTATTTAGAAAACAGAATGAGCCAAGGAAGATGTACCTTGACTAGATGTTCGAAGATCAAAATTAGTGAATTCTTTGCTGTTACACAATAAAAAATTCCATCAAAAAATAGTAATTTCATACTTCATTAATATTGGGACGCATAGATAATTCCATCAACCTGCCTTAGTATCCATTTCATTTCTAGCAATTACAACATCACACCCAAAGCGGAAAAATAATAAGTTCCGTAGCCTGAACTAGAGTGAAGGAAATGAAACATTAAAATAGAAAAAGGAGACTTTATCAAAAAAATTTGACAAGCAATTCATAAAACTGTAAAACATAGCTTTATGTAACCATGAAATCCTTTAGGTGAGTTATCCTAAAGTAAACTTGAAAAAAAAATTAAAAACATAAAAATGAAGGAAACCTAACTCATGAAATCCAGAGGATAAGGAAGATATGATCATTGAAAGGCACTGACTAGGTGGAGTGCAAGATACAAAGGCTTCCAAATCAACCTTGAGGGATTAAGGTAGGGATTTCATAGGTTGAGGGAAGAAGACAAATCTACTAAAGTGAAATGATGACGAAAGGGGTAAGTGCAAGAGGAGATGATTTTTATTTACATAATTTTATATCTACTCCTCTACGACAACATGAGGGAAAAAATTAAAATTCAAGTTTCTCAAGATGAAAAAAACAAGGGTAAAAGTCAGTAGGGAACAAGTAAAATTTCAAAGATAAATGAAACAAGTTAAAACTTCAAACATAGATCTACATTTTTTCAGGAACAATCATGTACAATATGATCGATTGATTCAACTAAACTATAAAAGAGATTTATCTGATGACAGCCAAGAAGCTAATCCTTGTCTTTCTTGCTCTTTTCGTTTGATACCTTCTCAAATCAGAATCCTCCTCGTGAGAATGCCAAATATTAGCACTTCATTTTGACAGAACAATAGACTAATATTGCAAAACTAGCAACTGAGGTAAAGATAACATCAAAGAAAGAAGTGGTAAAAAAATTCATGGTCGAATTGAGAAAGATTTGGACAGAGGAGGGTTCCTAAAATTGAGGATGAGAATCAGGCAGTGATGATTTATGTATCATGGATATTAGGGTTAAGCTATCAAGGGGTTGGGTTAATATAACAGCTACCAAACAGAGTGAACAAATCAATTAAAATAAATTTCTAATTGTAAGCTTTAGAGTTGACAATTACGTTGATGCTAATTTCCTCTAAATATATAGGTAGCATGAAATTTGAGAGAAAAATTTCATTTTTGCCTCTATGTTGATGCTAAAATTTTCAATAATAAATTTCATAGTTAATTTGAATCAAACTGCGTAAACAAAAATCAACTTTAAAATAAATCATTGCTAATTCACCGCAATTTTACAGCTTTTAATTACAAAGTTTTTTTTAACATTTTTCAATGCAAAATCAACTCAATAATGTCACTATTAGAGTTGACGTTTATTTCCAACAGGATTTCTATATAAGAATTATTTATTTAATTATTCTTTAGGATTGCTATTTTTTAATTTTTTAATTGTTTATATATTTATATTTTATTTAAATTAAATTTATTATTTATTTAATTTGAATCAAATATAATTTAACCTTTTATTTATAAGGATATTTTCGAAATTTTAGGGACAGGGTATAGTATTAATTTATTGATCATTGGGACACTTTCATCATCAAGGAGGTGGTAAATGAAAGAATGAGGTGGCTAATAACGATCTGAATTTGCCATATAAGAATCAGATTCCATATATAAAATCTCATAGTTTATGAACTTAAATTTCAAATTTTGAATTCAAGTTATTCTATACTACAACTTTAAATGTTGATTGGACCGCGTTAATATGCATGGTTTTTATATATTAGCTAAATTTGAATTTTGGGTACGTAATTTGTAAACATAAATTTAAACTTTCGAGTTTCCGAAGAGGAAGCCGTTTGATTCAAAATACAAATATTAAACCATACCAAATACCAGACGTTTTTCACAAAATATCTAAATACAAATTTATTAATAAATAACAATGCTAAGGCAGTAAACAGAGACTTTCCTAGTTAATTTTCTTAATGTTCGAATACTTTTAAAAATCTAAGCTCATCAACTGAACCAATGAATCGGAAAACCGATGTCAAGTTAAACAGTAAATTCATTCCAAAATTTACATAGAGTATCTCTTCCTATTTTTTTCTACAGGTTTTCCAATAAACAAAATAGCTAAATTCATCAACTATCTTCAATAATATCATATATATCAAGTATCAACACCTCCTTTCGCCAAGTTGATTTGGGTTTAGAGTTATTTGTTTATTATCTTATTATATTTGTGTAGTTCTTGGGACAGGACTGATAATGCATGGTAACGCTAAGTAAATTACTAAAAGCGGAAAACCTACGTACAAATGTTGCCTTGTTGCAAAGATATACAAAGGCTGTGGGATAAATAGGTTGAAACATTTTGCGGGGAAGAAGGGCCAAGTAGCACCGAACCTATAAGTTCCTACTGATGTTCGTGAACTAATGGTTTCATATTTTAAGGTGGACAAGAAAACTACAAATTCAGAACACATTAAAGGAATAAAATAAGCATCTGTTTGAATTAGAGATTGAAGCAGAGGCAGATGAGTTGAGCCCACAAAAGTGTAGGGTTTGACAATATCCAGTAATTAGATACTTGGAGAGGTATTGTATTCATATACTATAACCAACAAGGTAAATTACAATACAGTACAAATTCTAATACAATATGTAATCTATCATTTCCCCTCAAGTTGAGCCGAGGTAGAAACCAAGGCCAACTTGTCTCGCAATAGCCTATAGCGTGAACTAGACAACGGCTTGGTGAGAACGTCTGCAATCTGATCGTCAGTGGATATATAGCGTACCACTATGCTTTTCGAAGCAACCCGTTCCCGCACAAAATGAAAATCTAACTCCAAATGTTTGGTGCGATGATGAAAAATTGGGTTTATTGTGAGATATGTTGCGCCCAAATTATCGCAGCATAGTGTAGGAGCTGATCACAAGGAAAAAACAATTTCATTGAGGAGCATCCCGAGCCAAGCAATTTCCGACGTCATTGTTGCCAGAGCTCGGTACTCAACCTCAGTGGAGGATCGTGACATCGTGCGTTGCTTCCTCGAAGCCCAAGAAATGATATTCGTCCCATGAAAGATAGCTAAACTAGTAGTGGAGCGTCTGTCATTTGGATCTCCTGCCCAATCGGAGTTAGAGAATGCCTGAAGATGTACCTGATCCTGAATGTTGTACTTCAGTAGTTGCGACGAAGTAGACTATAAGTATCGTAAAATTCTCTTCAACGCCTGCCAATGTTGAAGGGTGAGATGATGCATGAATTGAGCAACCTTGTGAACCGAGTAAGCTATGTCAAGTCTTGTGATCATAAGATACCGCAGTCCTCCAACCAAACTCCGATATAGAGTCACATCCTCAAACAGTGGACCAGCATTCATTAGTGTCTCTGTGTTGTTAGCAGGAGTAGATACTCCCTTACACTCCTGTAAGCCTGCCCTTTGTAAAAGACCCCGGGTGGATTTGAATTGATTAAGAACACGTGATCCTTTCAAATGCTGAAACTCAACTCCCAAGAAGTACCTTGCCGGTCCCAAGTCTTTGATAGAAAACTTGGACTGCAAATACCAAATCACCTCACATTTAGCCTTAGTATCATTACTCAACATGAGAATGTCTTTAACATAAATAAGACAAAACATAGACAACTAACCATGATGCAAGAAATACAATGACACATCGACGGTGTAAATTCATAATCTAGAAAGAACCTGCGTCAGTCGATGGTTCCACATCCTATGTAATTGTTTCAATCCATACAGTGATTTATAGAGGTGACAGATATGTCCAAGGTGAGATTGATCAACAAAGCCTTGAGGTTGAATCATATAAACTAACTTATCAAGGTTACCATGCAAAAACGCATTGGACATGTCTAAATGCCGAATAGACCAATGAAATGAGATTACTAGAGATAATAGCAGCCGAATAGTAACAGATTTCACAACTAGACTAAAAGTGTCGTGAAAATCCAATCCCTGTTGTTGATGAAAGCCTTTAACGACCAATCTAGCTTTGTAACGGTCTACGGTTCCATCTGGCTAAAGTTTTGTTTTGTATACCCATTTACATCCAATGGCATTTGCATCAGAGGGAAGATGTACCAATCTCCAAGTTCTCGATCAAATTAGAGCATTGAATTCCTCTCCATAGCTATCTTCCAGCAGCCATGTTTCGACGCTTCCATGAAGCAAGTCGGATCAACTTGAATAACTTGAATAGAATAGGATTTCGATTTCTTAGAAGGCAATGAACCCGTGGCTTGTCGGGTTATCATGGTTTTCTGTGGTGGAGGTGGCTTAGGCTATTTTCTTTTGGTTTGTGGTGACATGGATTGTGTAGTTGGATTGAACGGAGAGGCTGATTTAGTTGGATTTGACGATAAGGCTGATTTGGTTCGGTTTGAGGGAGTGGTTTGCTTCCGGGTTGTTTCAAGTGGTTGCTGATTTGGCTGTAACATGGGGTGAGAAGGATGAGTGTTTGGATGGGCAGTAGATGACATAGATGAGGATTGGGATGGTAAGGTTTCCATGGCTGGTTGAAAAGTCACTGTAAAAAGGGCTATGGGTATAGGAATTGTAGCAGGAGCAGTTGTTTCACTCAGCTTTGAATAAGGGAACACTTGCTCATCGAAAATAACATGGTGTGAGATATTGAATTTTTTGTGAAGTTGGATCATAACAATAATACCCTTTATGACTCTTACTATAACCTAAGAAAACACATTGACAAGACCGATAATCAAGTTTATGCGATGAATAAGGACGAAGCCAAGGATAACAAAGATAACCAAAGATACGCAAAGCTGCATAATCAGGATTAGATTGGAACAAATGACTAAACGGGTACCGAATAATTAATAGACAACAAAGTCATGCGTTAATAAGATAAACCATTGTATCAAAAGCATAGGTCCAAAAAGACATAGGTAAACCAGCACGATGTAACAAAGCCAACCTTGTTTCCACCACATGTCTACATTTCCTCTCAACTACCCCATTTTGTTCCGGGGTATAAGGACATGATAAACGATGTTGTATCCCATTTTGTATGAGATACTTTTGCATAGCAGCAAATTCACCCCCCATCAGATTGAAAAGTCTTAATTGGTCTCTCAAAATACTTCTCAACAACAGAACGAAATTTAATAAATGTACTTAGAACGTTAGATTTATATCGTAAGAAGTAAATCCAAGTATACTTACTAAACGAGTCATGAAACAAAATGTAATAAGAATAACCATCATTCGATTCAATTGGCGAAGGGCTCCAAACATCCGAACAAATCAATTCTAAAGGTGCAGAAGTAATAGAGTTTGATAAAGTAAAAGGAAGTTTGTGACTCTTATTAACAGCACAACTAGAACATAAACCATGCGTAGAATTTTTATTAGAATTAAAACTAATGGTTTGACTATGAAGAAGATGACGAACTATTGGACTAGCTGGATGCCCAAGTGTGTCATGCCAGGTTGATAACGAGGTGAGATGACTTTTGAAAGGTATACGAACTCCAGATGATAGTGAATATAATCAATTTCTATTCAGGCCTCGAAGTATTACATGCTTCGAAAATAGATCCTTCACAATAAAATAATTGTAAAAAAACTCAATAGAAATGTCATTAAAATTGGTTAGAACACTGATTGAAACCAAACTAGCATTTGACTCAAGAACATGTAAGACCTAGGACAATTTTAAAGGACTATATAAAGTTGGAATTAGAGAAGACCCAATATTTTTTATCGAAAGTGAGGAACCATTACCTAGTTGCACTTCTTTTGGACTCAAATACTCTGAATGGATGTTCAGTTATCCCAAATCCATAGCCAAGTGATGCATTGCTCCACTGTCCATGATCTAATCGGAGGTAGAAGGTGAGGTAGATTGTGCGGATGAAGTGTGAAGCGAAACTGGTGGGTAGTAAGGATAGTTTGTATTGGTTCTAGGTGAGGAACACTGCCTTGAAATATGATCCAAACCTTGACAATTGTGGCATTTAACTATCCCAACATCAAGTGGAGCTAATTGAGATATATACCTCGAGTATTGTTATCCCGAATTCACATTCTATCCCAGAGAGTACTGTTATCCTGAATAGCCTTAGGACTGAACACGTCCAGTAGAGTAACCAGGATTAGAGGACAGCTGACCACATCCTCAACCTCTGCCTTGACCTCGTCCTTGCTGGAACTTCACTATGTAGTGTGTTGTGGGTATAGTAACATCCTCCTGCATCAATTTTTCTTATTTTAGATGTCTTTCCTTTGTCATAAGGATTCTAAGAAGATTGTCAAGTGAAATTGTTCTCATGGAAAAGGTACAAAAAACCTCTCCCAACTGTCCACAGAGACCATCGAGGATTATATCAATAAGATCCTCTTCCATAATTGGGTGTTATAATGAAGCTAATCGATCCACGATTAACTTTCCCCTTTGCATATACTCTGCAATTATCTCTGTATTGCCTTTCACAAGAGAATTAAGTTGTTATTTTAGCTCGTGAGATTGAGCTCTTGAACCGAAGGCATAAGCTTGTTCAAGCTTAACCCATGCTTAACGGGCTGTATTAACACCTATTATTTGCGGCAGTAGTGATAGTGAAATAGAGTTAAACAACCAAGACAAGACCTGCTGATCATGTTGAAACCAATCTTGATAAGTATGATTTGGGGATTCATCGGTAAGTCTCTCTGTTGGAATTACAGTTGTGTCATCGATATGTTTGAGGAGGCCATTACCTGCTATCATCGATTTAATCAACGTACTTGGTTGCATCCAATTTAATCTACAGTTGATGTGTGAAAGAAGGAAGAGTGGAAGTGGGGGCTGCTGGTTAACAAGACAGTAATTGAATATGTAAACGTTGCAAGGAAAAATTTTAAAAATTAAAATTAACCTAAGGATCTTCTAAGCATGCCATGATTTATATAATCTAGGTTAAAATGTTCTATAAATGCTTTTAGGTTTATAGAGCTTATAAAAGAACCTAGAATCTAAATTTAGAGAATTACCAATTGATGCGTGCTTTCTCTCTTTTGGTGACGATGTTCCCGTAGAGCAATTCGACAGAACTTTGTTAGCACGAGCTTCCAAACTAGGAGATCCTCTATGATTGATCCATACGGATCATCACCAACCAAAACCTCGTTGAGGAAGAACCCGTTAGTAAACACCAGTTGCTAGACCGCTCGAAGACCAACCTAAAAATAAACAAAGAAGGCTCACTTTAGAAATAGCCTTCAAAAGAATTCTTTGTTTGTTTGGAGAAACTCGTGGAGGATCTCGCACAACGAACAAAGAGAGAGATGTCGAACTCAAAGAGAAAAAGCTAAGCTGGAGAGTGCATGTGTGTTGAGAATAATGAGAGGGGAGGCCTATATGTAGGAAAAAGGAGGAGTGTTAGACCCCCCCCTCTAACACTAGGTAGGATGGGAATATTTCATCCCACCTTAGCGGGTTAGCTGCTAGGGTCACATTGACCAGCGGGCTAACCCGTGACCTTTAAGCAAGGAAAGCCCTTGTGGGCTTGCCTTACTGCCACAAGCTTGCGGGCTTACCCCGTGAGCATTTCAGCTTGCAAGGTAGTCGCGCAAGCCCCACTTTGAATAGCCCATGTTCATTTGGAGCCCACTCGCAATAGGAAAAATTCCCTTGCTCCGCTTTGTGTAATTTTTCCCTATTATCTCTTTATTCTCTTTAATTATGGTCCAAATAATTAATAATTTTTCTAACAAATTTGACAACTTAAATTTTCAGCATAGAATCAGTCTATAGGTTTTTTACTTAGTCTGATAAAGACCCAAAGTGTGTGACCTCATTAGATTGTAAAGTATAGAGCCGCTAGAGGTTAACCAAAACTTGGCTTCCCATTCAGGAACCTTTAGATTCACTATTCCAAACTGATATGGACCCGATAGCTCTAAATGATCAAATGGGCTTTCAAGCAAAGGTACATCTCCCATTATATCACTATATCAGAGGAGATGGATCCCATCTTGACTACTTGGCTTACCAACATGTGATTATCAATATACCTGTAATCACCCATGTCATCCTGATCGCTAGGGTATGAATAAGTATGACCCAAAGTATAGCAACTCCTACACAAGGTAACCAGTATCTCAGGTCTAAGGATACTTGTACTGCTACTACAATAAGACATGACACCAACACATGGATATAGTTATTTCCGAGTGTGTGTCTTATAGCGGTCTCCAATGTATTACCCGAATACATTCATGTGTTAACTCAAGGTACCACCTTCAGTTCGTGAGATCGATTTCTTGGATCTAATCCAAGAAGTAAGCCTACATATACTAGTTTGTCCATTCCATTGATGTTCAATCTCAATGAAACTATGACTAGGGATTTTAGACTATTGATAGTAACATGTATGTGCAGTTCTTACACCACATAGCTCCCACTATATCCTTGCACTTTTATGCTATGAAGTAGTCATGGACTTTGTCTCATCAATGCGCATATACATATTTAATACTATACATATATGATACAAGCGAGATACATAAATTAATAAAAAAAAACTGATAAGCAACAAAAATGCTTAAATTATTATCAATAATAATTTGAAATCATTTGTACATTATAGCTAATAAAGATATTTCAATCTAATTGCCTCTAGGGCATACATCATGTCTAACAATCTCCCACTTGCACTAGAGCCAATTACTCATGTGCTTCATGCCATACTCGTTAACATGTTGGCCATGTTTAACCTGATTCAATAGCTTAGTTAGCCCATCCGCTAGATTCTGATCCATCGGGATGTATACTAAATTTATATATTTCTTGGCTACAATCTCCTGAACGTGATAGTGCTTTCCGAGTATATGTTCGTTTCTATGATGAGACCGTAGTTCCCTTGCCTGAGCAATAGCCCCATTTTTATCATAATAGACTGTTATTAGATTTACAATGCTGGACACCACACCGAGAACACCAATAAATCCCTTAAGCCAGATAGCTTGCTTAGTTGCTTCAAGAAGAAGCTAATTACTCTGATTACGTTGTTGAAACAGCAATCATGTCCTATTTGAAACTTTTCCAAATAACCGCCCCTCCATTTAACATAAACACATACCTTGACTAGGACTTATAATCATCCATGTTAGACTGAAAACTCGTGTCGATGTATCCCCTCCAAATTTAGATCACCTTCTCCATGTAGTCCTACGTAAGTACTTAAGGATAGTTTTAACAGCCATCCAGTGCTTCTCACCTGGGTCAGATTGAAATCTGCTCATGACGCTCAACACATGTGAGATGTCAGTCTAAGTGTATACCATAGCATACATGATGGAACCTATTGCTGAGGCATAGGGTATTCCATTCATGCGCAGTCTCTCCTCTTGTGTTCTTGGACACTCAGATTTAGAAAGGTTAATCCCGTGAGATATTGGGAGATAACCCTTTCTTGACTACTCAAGCTTAAATCTAGCCAAAACCTTATCTATGTACGTATTTTGTAAAAGACCTAACAGCCTTCTAGATCTATCTTGGTAGATTTTTATACAGAGTATAAAAGCTGCTTCTCGAAGGTATTTTATAGAGAACTTCTTTGACAACCATTAGTTAACTGTTTGAAGAAAAGGAGTGTCATTTCCTATTAATAATATGTCATTGACATATAATACAAGGAAAACAATCACACTCCCACTAGCCTTCTTATATATACAGGGCTCATTAGCCTTTGACACAAAACTAATATCTTGGATTGTCTCGTCAAACCTAATATTCCAACTCCTCGATGCTTGCTTAAGTCCATAAATGGACTTCTGCAAGTTGCATAACTTTGAGCCATCCTTGGATGTAAAACCCTTGGGTTGTGCCATAAACACATCCCTATCTAGATTCTCGTTAAGGAATGCTATATTCACATCCATCTACCAAATCTCATAATCGTAATGAGGGGCGATGGGAAGGAGTATCCTGATAGACTTCAGCATGGCCACCGATGAAAAGGTCTAATCATATTCAATGTCTTCTTTTTTACTGTACCCTTTTTCAACCAGCCTTGCTTTATAGGTAACTATGTTACAGTGCATGTCAGTTTTCTTCATGATAACCCACTTTCATCTTGTGGGCCTAATCATCAATAAAGGTTATGAAGTAGATGAAACCCTGATGTATCTTAACACTCATTGGACCACACACATTAGAATGTATTATTTCCAAAGTTTCTTAGTCATCTTTCCCTTTAAATAAGGTTCGCATGCACCATAGGATACCCATTCCATTGGACCTAAGTCTCCACATTTGTGTAACTTAGTTAAGCTAGTCTCATTTATATGGCCTATACAACAGTGCCATAAGTATGAGGATTCCTCATTATCTGATCTCAATTTTTCAACAATGTTCATATTTAGAATTTTGGTTTTAGTATCTAGAACGTAAATGCCATCCACAGATATTCCACAAATATAAAGAACATTATCATGTTGAATTTGGCATTTATTATTAAAAATAAAATTTTAAATTCCTTTGTTGCTAAAAGTGCAATAGAAATAATATTCTTAGTGACAGTAGAAATATAATAGAAATTGTTCAAAACTAAAATTAGGCCACTTAGCAAACGAAGGCTATATGTCCCTATAGCTGTTGCAGCAACACGTGCTCCATTTCCAACTCGTAGGTCCATTTCCCTCTTTGCAAGTCTACTACTATTCTGCAATCCTATACAAAAGTACATATATGAGTACCACAACCAATATCTAATACCCAAGTAGACTCATAGGGAACTGTAGAGAAACTCTCTAGTATAAACATACCTACAGATATTCAAGCCACAACTATCATCATCCGATGAGCTTGTTTTAAGAGAAACATTTCCTCTCTTCAATTCTAACTTCCTCATGAGCTTTCTTTTAACTTTTTAACCTTTTAGTTTCTTCAACTTAAGGTCCTCAACATTTGCTTGCTCTTTGAATTTATTTCTAAACTCAATTTTATAAATCTCAAGCAAGTCCATAAGTTGGGTCAAGGTATAGTTGTGAGAACACTCCATGAGCATCTTCTTCAATGAATCATATTTATTGGGTACTATCCTCAATACCATTTCCCTCACAAACTGCTCACTATACTCAACTCCCAACTCTCTTAATTACTCCAAGTTGTCATAAATGTTTACAACCAACTCTACTGCTAATGTGTCTCCCCGCAACCTACTATGGAATAATTCATCTTCTAAACTTTCCAGCAATTTGAAATAATGAATCATGGTTGTGAGATCCAACCCTTTGTACACTAGTTCATACTTTAGAAGCATGTGGTCTAACATGAGTTTTGCAACAAACTCACAGTTTTCCTTGTGCTCCTCATAATCATTCATGTCACATGCAAAAGCATTTTACCGGGATGTTTGGGCTAGGATTAGTCAAAACATAATCTAAGTAGTAGTTCTAAAGAACTCCTCTAACAGTCTCAAACCACTCATTGAAGTTATAAACATCATATTTTATGTCAACAAGAGGACCGATGTCAATGCGAGTATTTTCGTTAGTGATTATATTCAACCTAGATATAAAATAGAATTTGTTTAGACATTAGTGAATCTACATGCATTTAATATAAGGTCTTTAATTAAACACATAATTCTTAATGTTTTCTTGACATTCAAATAGCCCATTCTATTTAAATTCAAGAAATTTGGTTGAACCAATTTTCCTTAGTAGGTAGCATCCATAGTCACTCATCATGACCCCCACTATTGCAGGTTAAGCCACAATAAGACAACCAGGGTTGGAACCCGTCCATTTGCATCTCTTGCAATTGCTAATCCATTTGAGTTCTCTTTCTCGAGACGTGCATACTCGATTGTATGACTCTTTAAATGTGTCTCTAATTTGGTATTAGCTCTAATAATATGGATAACTAACCCATTTTGGTTAAGGCTTTAACCCCATCTAGTCTCATGAGCAAACACATGTTAAGGGAAGGCATGTTGTACATGTGCTTACATCCGTTAATAAGGTTCGTATCATGAATTATGATGAGTAGACTATATACCGCCTTAATATTGTTGTGAGTATTTTATTGGTGCTACTAGTCTCGCCCTAGTCTAGGTCTTGTATAATGGATATGATTATGAAAATAATAATTCTGAGCTATTTGGAATTATTAACTCTAAGGGAACATGCTTTGGACTGGTATATCATAATCATTCCATTATGCCAAGACTCCACATAGCATGTAAAACAAACTAGGTCCATGTTTGAGTCATTGCACCTATGTCTATAAGTTTTAATTTAACAACTTAAACCACATTTGTAAAACCATATGCAGAATCTAATTCCCATACTAGAAATCGACTAAGTCATAAAAGTCCCTTGGGTACTTTCGAGGCTAATACTGATGGAGATTTCCAGGTAAGAGAGGTCTCCCTTAAAGTGAATGAGAAACCAAATCCAATCCTTGCTAAAATAACTACGGGCACTTCGACCCGTTGTACCACGGATAACTATGATTTAAAGATTTCATTCTTTAATTAAGTGAAGTACAGGACGACCCTCAATTAAAGCATTTACATGTGTGGTAAAACATTGCCAATTTATTTGATAATCACCTTGACTAAGTTTGAGCATAACCTTAATATAGTTATCACATCATTTTCTATAACAGGAATTGAACCTTAAGTCATGCATAGCATAATTTAATCATTTCATAGAAAATAGCATTTTAACACATTATTATTAATCATGCATAGCATAAGGCAGGCTCTGATACAACTTTTGGTTAATCAAGACAGTAATTGAACATGCAAACATTGTCAGGTGAAATTTCAAAACTTAAAATTAATCTAAGGATCTCCTAAGCATGCCATGATTGATATAATCTATGTTAAAACTTTCCATAGATGTTTTTAGGTTTATAAAGCTTAAAAAAGAAACCTAGCATCTAAGTTTAAAGCATTACCAATTGATGCGTGCTTTCTCTCTTTTGGTGACGGTGTTCCCTTAGAGCAATTTGACAGAACTTTGCTAGCACGAGCTTCCAAACTAGGAGAGCCTCTTGATTGATCCACATGGATCTTCATTGACCAAAACCTCGTTGAGGAAGAACCCGTTAGTAAATAGCAGTTGCTAGACCGCTAGAAGAGCAACCGAAAATAAACTGAGAAGGCTCACTTTAGAAAGAGACTTAAAAAGAATTCTTTATTTGTTTGGAGAAACTCGTGGAGGATCTCGCACAACGAACAAAGAGAGAGATGTCAAACTCAAAGATAAAAAGCTTAGTTGAAGAGTGTATGTGTGTTGAGAATAATGAGAGGGGAGGCCTATATATAGGAAAAAGGGGGAGTTTTAGACTCCCCCTCTAACACTAGGTGAATGGGAATATCCTATCCCACCTTAGCGGGTTAGCCACGCGGGTCACAATAACCTGCGAGCCTTTAAGCAAGTCAAGCCCGCGCAAGCACTGCCATGGGCAACGCTTGCAGGTTTACCCCGCGCGCTAGCAGCCTATGAGCTTTTTAGCTCGCAGGGCAGCCGCGCAGGCCCTACTTTGAACAACCCGTGTTCATTTAGGGCCCACTAGCAACTGGAAAAATTCCCTTGCTTCGCTCTGTATAATTTTTCCCTATTATCTCTTTATTCTCTTTAATTATTAATTTGTTCCAACCAATTAATAATTCTTCTAACTGATTCGATAACTTATATTTTCGGTATAGACCCAAACTATAGGTTCTTTATCTAGTCCGATAAAGCCCCAAAGTGTGTTACCTCATAGTATTCAAAAGTATAGAGCCGCTAGAGGTTAACCTAAACTTGGCTTCCCATCAGGGAACCTTTAGGCTTAGTGTTCCAAACCAATATGGAACCCAATAGCTCTAGACGATCAAATGAGCTTTCTAGCAAAGGCGTATGATCTAATCCAAAGAGTAAGCCTACACATGCTATTCTGTCCGTTCCATTGATGTCCAGTCTCAATGAAACTTTGACTAGGGATATTTAGATTATTCATAGTAACACGTATGTGCAGTTCTCACTCCCTATAGCTCTCACTATGTCCTTGCACTTTTACGCTATGAATTAGTCATGGACTTTGTCTCATCAATGCGTATATTCATATTTACTATTATACATATATGATACTAGTGAGATACATAAATAAACAGAAAGTACTGATAAGCAACAAAGATGCCTTAATTATTATTAATAATAATTTGAAACCGTTTGTTCATTATAGCTAATAAAGATATATCGCCCTAATTGCCTCTAGAGCATACATCATGTCTAACAGGGGTGACATTAGTGGTGGACGAAACCACACTTGATTCATTCTTGAATCAGTCATATTGAGTTGATGGAGATGACGATCAGAGAATTAGAGAGGGGGCTAGGGAAATTGGAAAAATGAAGGTGGCGGCTGAAAAAAATATTCTTGGGAGAGGTAGCTGCTAGCCGAAAAAGCTCTATACCATATAGGGTTTTATAATCTCTAATAATTAGATACTTAAAGAGGTATTGTATTTATATACTATAACCAACAAGGTAAATTACAATTATACCCAATTACAATACAATACAAAGTCTAATACAATACGCAATCTATCACAAAGAGAGGTAATACCTAACATTGATAAAAAAAACAAACGATTGTAGCATTTTAAATATTATCCATTTTTTAAAAAAAACATCTTTAATGTCTCAACCTCTAGAGGTAAGAAGCAATAGTTCCAACTTGTTTGACTTTACGCAAAAGATTTTATGATTTTATGATGAATGCATTCCTTTGAATCCAATTAATTAACCTCATTTCAAGCAGTCATAGATATCATGTCTACCGTAGGATACTAGCTTTCACCTCCTTAGTATCGTGTATAAAGTAAAAATTTGATTAACTGATACTTGATTATGAATAACCAAGTATTGTCTAATTAGAATTAGGTTTTTAATTTATGAATTGGACTAATCAATTATTAAATTTGATAATTAAAATCTCAGTTTAATTCCTTAAACTAATTTGATTTTCAACTTTTCATAAATCACGAATTAACCCATAGACAAATTAAACATTTCATATAATCAATTTAAATTGACATGCTAAATAAATTCATTAATTTAGTTGCAATACTATATGATTATATTAATTTAATTAAATAATTACAGTATCAGCTTATTTAATTATTAATTAAAAAATACTATATGTTAAAACCTTTAATTAACTATCAACTAAATTAAACTTAATGAATAACATAAAATTCATTATGTTATACCATTAATTAAGTTAACATTTGGTATTATTTTGATTATTACAATTACATTCACATAACATGTCAATTAATTCATAATCAATTTCTTCATCAAGCCTTGCGACATTGTATGTACAAAAAATCTCAGTTTAATAGTTATATTGCGAAATACGTTGGATTTGTCCTTATGTTGGTATGGGCTTAATCCATAGATTGTAAACGGGTCCTAGCTAACAATTACAGTCCCAAATTAGGACAGAATAAAAATGTCTTTAAAAGACACTAAACCTAGTAGTAATCTCAGAAAATCCTTTGCCTATTGAATCGAGACAATGAACAGAGGCATGGTACCGTCTTCCTCTTTTACAATTCATAATATTTCTAGATCTAGGATGAAATGATTCTTTCAAATAAGTTCACAGCTCAGTTTGGACTATTTTTAATCCATTTCATTCATTATGTGGCCAATGATTCAATTTGATTTAACTAATCGAATGGCAATAACAAGTTATACCTAGCATACCCCTACTTGTAATCCAATATTTGAGTGTTATTTCCTTAAACATGGAAAATAGTTCAAGAGGGGTGATTTGAACAATTGAAGATTAAAAATTTTTTCACAGAAGCTCAGTATCAATATCAATACCAGATACAATATCAATATCCCAATACGGAGAGAACAAAGTAATACAAGAAATATGTCAATACACACTATCAATATCAATGAAAGATTATTGTGAATCTGACTATCAATATTCAACGCATACTAATGTAGTCATATGAACAACAACAATCAATTTCAATTAAGCAAGGAAGAGATTAAATAGTATTGAATGAAAACTTTGCAGATCAATATCAGAAACAGTATCACAGTCAGTAACAACAGCATAGTCAATAGATATATCAATAGCGGAGATAAAGTAAAAGGTTTAGAGTTAGAAAGCAAACACAACGAATTATCTTGGTTAAGCAGCCTATGCCTAATCAGTCCCCGATTCCATCTCGAGTTTTAATCCATTATAGAATTCTTTCCAACAGGTAGAATCCAAAACCTATTTACAACTTAATCTATTCCTCACTTGAAAGTATCCTTCTTACAAGTTTGAATGCAATAACTAAGTTCTCCACTACCTATAACCCAAGTAGTGCTTTCTCAATTACTAGATTAAATAAATGTGAAGAAAAAACAATTGATCACTCAAGATTTCACTCTTTCTTCTAAAGCTAATCTAAAGATGATTACAATGAAGTACTAGCTCAATGTTTCTAAATCTCTCTAGAAGTATGAAAATATTAAGCTCACTTTCTTTAATATCATATGAGATTATCAATTAAGCTCTTGTTATCTTGTGTTATCTCTTCAAAATTGGTCTTGGCAAGCTTTTATAAGCAATTTGAAGTAGATAGTCGTTATGTAGCTGTTAAACACATCTTGTGACCATTGTAAGGTAATGCTTGGATCTTCATGATCTTCTAGTCGTTAATTGCTTCATTTGAAGAGTCTTGAAATGGTGTTTAATCCTAGATAACCATTTGATATTTGATTAAGGGTTCAAGACTTGATTTGGTAAGTCTCCAAAAGTTGATGATCACCATTTGTTAAAAAATGCTTAATTTGGTAGGAAAACAATAGCTGTTGAAGACTTTACTAAATCTGGTACTGGACAAACTTGTTTTGCTTGTTCAATAGCGTTTTTTTCTATTAAAGGTAATCTATCAAGGTCAGCAACATTGAGCTTTGTGTTGGTTCCTTTTACAGCTTTCAATTACATTCTCCAAGGTCTGCAACTTTTATCCGAGTCATAGGAAATTGCACATATACATATAAATAAAAATATGCTGTTTGTATCCCAATTTCAAGGTAACTCAAAATAGATCATGTAGATTTTTTGACTCATGATTTGAAATAAATATACAAATGATTAAACATTAATATGAGATATTCATTACATGTTACTCGAGCAAATAAAAGTGAATGATGTATATGAAAAACAGATCTAATAAATATGTAGTGCACAAAAATAACTTGGTATTAACATGTATAGTACAGCCTAGTTTATGTGTCTATATTCCTTAAGCTAATTGATTTGTCATCTTCAAAACACTTAGGATAAATTTATCCTAAAACTTAGATTCTAACATTAAGGACTTGTTAGTAATATGCTACAACACAGCCAATTGCATATGAACAATATGTTAAAATAAAGTTAAAGGACTAGTGAGATCTACCTTACAAGTTATCTATGACATTTAACAATGTGACCTTGCAATGTGGATCGATTCAGCCCCATGTTCTCAACATGTTCCTATATCATGAATTACTACTAAAGTAGGTCAACAAACATACAAGCCTATTGTCTTATTCATTCCCATGATTAAGACAAGACTTTGGACATTTATGATTTGTTATCAATGGATACTCAAATCTAAATAGAACACAAGATAAATAATAGAAAAGATTAATACCTTTAAAAATGTAACACATAATGTAACTTTATCTATAACATATCAATAAGACAGTCAAAAAGTAGGACACACCTTAAAATCTCCCACTTGCACTAGTTCTAAGTAATCATCCCCCTAATTCCTACAGACCTTTAATGACCTTCTTGCTTTGCCTAGTTAAGCGATTTGGTCAACGGGGTCAACAACATTATTATTAGTGTCAACCCGTTATAATGATATTTCACCCTCACCGACTTACAATCTTTTTAAGTGGAACCTCCTAGGCATGTATTTGAATCTTTTATGTGACTGGGGCTCCTTGGCTTATGCAATGCCTCGTTGTTATCATAGAAGATATCAATTGGGTCTAGAATGGATGGAACCACTCCTAACTTATCTATGAACTTTCTAATCTAGACAGTTTCCTTAGCAGCCTCACAGGGGGCTACTTACTCAGCTTCTATTATAGAATCATCAATTTGGTTTCTTGGTCAATCGCTAGCTTATGGCTTCGCTGTTTAGAAGAAAGATGTATCCTGACTATGAACGTCTCTCATCTTTGTTAGATATAAAGCTTACATCAATATACTTGCGTACTATGAGCTCTTCCTGACCTCCATATACTGAAAACACATCCTTCATTCTCTTAATATACCTAAGGATGGTTTTGGTCGTAGTCCAATGTTCCTTACTAGATCAGACTGGTAGCTATAAGTAAAACTCAGTGAAAATGCGATACCAGGTCTAGTGCATAACATATCGTACATGATCAATCCAATAGTCGATGCATATGGTACATGATCCATGTATTCTTGATTTTTTTGAGTTTTCAGATAGTCATCCTTGCTAAGATCTATACCATGATGGATGGCTAAGAAACTCTTTTCCTTATCCATCTTAAATCTTCTAAGGATTGTCACAATGTAAGCACTTTTACTGAGTTCGAGAAGTCATTTAGATCTATCTCTATAGATCCTAATTCTAAGAATCATTTCGACTTCCCCAAGATCCTTCATTGGGAAGCACTTATTCAACCACTCATTGACACCAAGTAGTGTTGGAATATCACCTCGAATTATTAAGATGTCATCAACATACAACACTAGGAAGTTAGAATGCTCCCACTAGCTTTCTTGTACACACAAAGCTCATCAAAGTTCTTTATGAAACCAAATTCTTTGATGGTATCATTGAACATTCGATTCCAAGACATAGATGCTTGCTTAAATCCATGAATGGATCTTTGAAGTTTGCATACATGGCCAGGATACTTTAGATTAACAAAACCCTTAGATTGTGTCATATACACATCCTCGAGAAGCTTTATATTTAGATTAGCAATTTTGACATCTGGGTGTCATATATCATAGGCATACCATGCAACTATTGTAAGAAGATTCTCGGTGGATTTGAGCATCACAACTGGTGAGAAGATTTCATAATAATCAATTCTTTGAAACCTCTTGCAACTAGTCAACCTTTGTAGGTATTGTCAACTTTTAATTTGAAACACTACTTGCAATTTATTAACTTATAGCCTTTTTAGTGGATTAACTAAGTCCCAAACTTGATTATAATACATGGACAGCATCTTCACTTCCATGGCTTTTAAATGTAAGCTTTTAATAGCCTCCAAATAAGTCATTGTTTCTTCATGGTTCAAGACCATGTAGTCCCCACCGTTATTCATGAGTAAATTTAATTTCTCTGGCAAACGAGGGACCCTATCAGACCTTCTGGGTTCCTATACAACCAATTTAACCTGCTCATTTATTTGAGTTATGTTCGCCACTTTTCTACTGATAAGTTTAATAGTTTGTTTGTAAGATTTGGCTACACTAGTTTCGAAAGGCTTATCCTCAATAATAGTGCTAAAAACTTTTTCACGAAAAAGTATAGGTGTTGTTAGTACCTCTTATCAAATAGAAAAATGATGCTAACTGCAAGTATACAGTTACGATGTAGTTTTAAAAGATTTCGATCCCACAGGGAAGGACTAGTTCTAAAGATCGACAAGGAAGATAAAATAAAGAAAATAAAATATAATAATGTAAAGTTTAGAAAAGGAGGGTTAGAATGAAAAATGAGTAAATATAGATGTGGAAGACTAGAGAATCTAAATATAGAGATTTTCCCTATGAATAACTATAGTAGAGGAAACATACAAGTTCAACAAAGATGTTACAATTCACTAAACTAATATAACAAACTCGGTTCAAAACACTCAGATGTTCAATGATTCGTTGCAGAGTAACACATGAAATAACTTTTCTAAACCTAGCGCAAATGAATTAAGACAATTATATAAACCTGGACAACATCAATACTATGCTTAGTACGCGTTACTCTCACATAGCCACATTTAGCAAGTTACCATTCCAAAAATGTTGGCTCACTAAACAGCATTATACCACGGATCCAGTGATTATACACGATATTGTTAACCCCGAAACTACTCTTAAAATTAACTCCAACGCATATAACTTGATTAATATAATAGACTTAACACGAAATATGCATTATGACACATAGACATATCATAAACTTCGAAATAGAAAGTATAAGTAGAAAGCAAAGCAAAGTTGTAAGGTATTCAAGTGAAAGCTAAAATTGATCAAACCGTATCCACTCTTTAATGGGAGTCGTCAATTCCCGCAATTCCTGCATCTGCTTTGAATTCGGTCTCGGCCCGTACAAAATCTCCGCTAGGATGCTATTCTTTGCGAATATCGAACAAACAAATATTGAAGAATGAAAAATTTTATTGATAAGTGATTTGTAAGTACACTTATAAAACAATCGCTCAAGAATATAAAGAAATCTAGTGATCGAAACAAGGATTCGAATCACTTAAACATTTTCTCTTTAACATTTATGAACGTAGCGAAACTAGATATTTATTCTCTATCTATACACTATACACTATCTTTCACTCCTTTCTTCTTGCATGAAATTAGAGAGGTTTGGAGCCCTATTTATAGAGTTCGAAGGGTTACGTCTATCCAAACGAAGAATCGTGTCCATTGGTGAATGATTGCATCTCTTCATTGTGATTGGTTGAGAAGCTTTGATATAATCCACAATGGATAGGAACCTTTTCATGATTGGTTGACTTCTGATAGGTGTCTTATCGTTGGTAGTTAATGGTGGTTGATCATGCTTATCCAGCGGCTGGTAGTTAAGAAGATAAAACCAAAAAACCATCCAAGTCGTGACTGTGATATATAAGTTGCGACCGTGAATCTTTGATTGGCAGACTTCTATTCTGAAGAAGAACAAGTCGCGATCGTGAATGATTGTCGTGACCGTGAATTGAGTTTTTCTTCAGAAATCTTCTTGTAACTTTGCTGATCTTTGACAGCTTTGATCCTAAGCCAAATCTTTAAGTTCCACGCATCTTTTTGCACCTTTTTCACTCTTTTTTCATAGAATTCCACTTTTGATCATTTTACTCCCAAGATTTACCTAGTATCTTCATTTGCATCAAAAACAACTACATACCACGTGAAATCTTTTATATGAAGTATAAAAATGACTTAATTCATAGTGTTAAATGTATAAAATTAATATGATAATAAGTGTAATTATACACTTATCATACCCCCACACTTAACGTTTGCCTTATCCTCAAGGTAAATTCAACAGAAGTGTATAAATTGGTAAACAAGTTCGTACCTCATTTGGCGAAAGACTATTGTAGTGAGTACCACATTCCCACGTTGCAAAGAATTCAAGTAGAAGTTCAAAATTTCCCACAAATTAGTAATGTGTAATTTATATAGCTTAGTTGCATACCTTTGTTCTTAATGGAGAGTCAACTGAATCGCATCTTCATATAAGCGTTATATGCATTCTCGAATATTACCTTCTCTTAAGCATAGTGTAAAGTATAGAGGACATAGAAAGAACACTTTGATTAATTTCTCTCAAAGCATTTTTAGGTAACCTAGGATGCTAAAACACTCTCAGTGGTTGCATTTATGCTCCATACCACTCTCCCCTTTTTTCAGTGGTTGCATTTTATGCTCCATACCACTCTCCCCTTTTTTCAGTGGTTACATTTTATGCTCCATACCACTCTCTCATTTTTTTTTCTTTTAAGCATATGTTTTTGAAGTACTTTGTACTTTTCACCCATTTTTCGTGCAATGCTTTCTTTTCTTTTTTCACTCAATGAATGGCTGCAGTTTCTGCTCCGTACCATTCCTTACCTTTTGCATAACTCATTGGTTATCCTCTCTTTCTTTTAATTTTTCACTTAATACCCTCATCCTTTATTGATCAACTTCAAAGTATTATGGCTATAGTTTCCTAAAACTTTAAACACACTTAATACTTATAGGACTTATTCGATATTTGCATATAAAACTCATTGTAAGAATACCATTAGATATTACTCCACTTAAACTTATCGAAAGCATTAAACTAAAACTATACAACTTATACTAATTCATGTTGCATTGAAATATATGTCGAAACTTACTTGGAATGTTGCTCTTGAATGTTACTCACCACTCATCCTTTCCAAATTGATAAATGTTGTGCACTAACATCAAACTTGAAATACCTAACATTCACAATAACCTTGGATAAATGTTAGCAAAGTATAAGAAATGATAATGTATAATAATAAAAATATCAAGAAAAATTTTCAAATTCTTCAATTTTTATATTTTATTCAATATTTTTAGATTTTTCGGTTGCCCCCCCCCCCAACACTAAAGAACACAATGTGCTCATTGTGAGTGGTTTTATTAAAAAAAATGAAAAACTAAACAAACAACTAACTAGTCTTAAAAAACATGAAAAGGAAAAGTATAGAAAAGAATAAACCCGTTTTTGTTGAGAAGGAGAATCCAGGGCCCATGTTGCAATCGCGAAGGCCTGTCGCGATCGTGACTTCCTTAATCATAGAAATAGTAGGTTTTCAAACCCGATGTTCATGAGCGTGAGATGAATGTCGCGGTCACGATCTTCTTTAATTCTTCAAATTTTAGACTTTTTACCTAGAAAAACTTAGAAAAAAAACGTATTAAATATAATTGCCTTCCTCGGACAATTCGATCTCTAGAACGCATTTGCCTTCCCCGGCAACGGCGCCAAAAACTTATTCACCACTTTTCTACTGATAAGTTTAATAGTTTGTTTGCAAGATTTGGCTACACTTGTTTCAAAAGGCTTATCCTCAATAATAGTGCCAAAGACTTATTCACGAAAAAGTATAGGTGTTGTCAGTACCTCTTATCAAATAGAAAAATGATGATAACTGCAAGTATACAGTTGTGATGTAGTTTTAAAAGATTTTGATCCCACATGGAAGGACTAGTTCTAAAGATCGACAAGGAAGATAAACTAAAGAAAATAAAATATAATAATGTAAAGTTTGGAAAAGGAGGGTTAGAATGAAAAATGAGTAAATATAGATGTGGAAGACTAGAGAATCTAAATATAGAGATTTTCCCTACGAACAACTATAGTAGAGGAAACATGCAAGTTCAACAAAGATGTTACAATTCACTAAACTAATCTAACAAACTCAGTTCAAAACACTCAGATGTTCAATGATTCACCGCAGAGCAACAAATGAAATAACTTTTCTAAACCTAGCGTAAATGAATTAAGACAATTATATAAACCTGGACAACGTCAATACTATGCTTAGTATGGGTCGCTCTCACATAGCCACATTTAGCAAGTTACCATTCTAAAAATGTTGGCTCACTAAACAACGTTATATCACAGATCCAGTGATTATACAAGATATTGTTAACCCCAAAACTACTCTTAAAATTAACTCCAACATATATAACTTGATTAGTATAAAAGACTTAACGCGAAATACACATTATAACAAATAGACATATCATAAACTTTGAAATAGAAAGTATAAGTAGAAAGCAAAGCAAAGCAAAGTTGTAAGGTATGCAAGTGAAAGCTAAAGTTGATCAACCCGTATCCACTCTTTAATGGGAGTCGTCAATTCCCGCATTTCCTACATCTGCTTTGAATTCGGTCCCGGCCCGTACAGAACCTCCGCTAGGATGCTATTCTTTGCAAATATCGAACAAACGAATATTGAAGAATGAAAAATTTTATTGATAAGTGATTTGCAAGTACACTTATACAACAATCACTTGAGAATATAGAGAAATCTAGTGATCGAAACAAGGATTCAAATCACTTAAACATTTTCTCGCTAACACTTATGAACGTAGCGAAACTAGATATTTATTCTCTATCTATACACTATGCACTATCTTTCACTCCTTTCTTCTTGCACGAAATTAAAGAGGTTTGGAGCCCTATTTATAGAGTTCGAAGGGTTGCGTCTATCCAAACGAAGAGTCGTGTCCATTGGTGAATGATTGCATCTCTTCATTATGATTGGTTGAGAAGCTTTGATATAATCCACAACGGATAGGCACCTTTTCATGATTGGTTGACTTCTGATAGGTGTCTTATCGTTGGTAGTTTATGGCGGTTGATCATGCTTATCTGGTGTTTGGTAGTTAAGAAGATAAAACCAGAAAACCATCCAAATCATGACCGCCATATATAAGTCATGACCGTGAATCTTTGATTGGCAGACTTCTATTCTGAAGAAGAACAAGTCACGACCGCGAATGATTATCATGACCGTGAATTGTGTTTTTCTTCAGAAATCTCCTTGTAACTTTGCCGATCTTTGACAGCTTCAATCCTAAGCCAAATCTTTAAGTTCCACGCATCTTTTTGCACCTTTTTCACTCTTTTTTCATAGAATTCCACTTTTGATCATTTTACTCCCAATATTTACCTAGTATCTGCATTTGCATAAAAAATAACTACATACCACATGAAATATTTTATATGAAGTATAAAAATGACTTAATTCATAGTGTTAAATGTATAAAATTAATATTATAATAAGTGTAATTATACACTTATCAAGTTACCGGTTCGGTTCTCACAACAACTTCAGTTTCGATTGTTGGAGTCTCAACTAAGACCTTGTGGTATTTAAACTTCATTAAGTCCAAGATTATTTCTTTCGACCTCTTTATCAAGAAATTTCATTTCAATGAAAGTTCCTCCTTTGGCCACGAAAACCTTATTTTCAACCGGATCAAGCAAATAATAACCCTTAGTTTCCTTGGGGTAACCCACAAATTGGCATTTGATAGTTATGGACTCTAATTTATCACATGGAAATTTCTTAACATTCGCATCATAGCCCCAAACTTTCATGTATGACAGATTGGGCTTGCGACCCTTCCATATCTCATATGGTGTCCCTACAACTTCCTTGCTGGGAATAACTTTTATTATGCAAGCGATTGTCTCTAAAGCATATCCCTAAAAGGATACATGAAGCGAGGCTTGACTCATCATTGAGCGAACCATATCTAACATGGTTTGGTTCCTCTTTTCAGACACACCATTCATTTGAGGTGTACCAGGAGGGGTGAGTTGTGATAATAATTCTACGCTCTCTCATTTATGAATAAAATTCTTGGCTCAAATATTCACCTCCTTTATCATAACGAAGCACTTTAAATTTCTTATTAAGATAGTTTTTTACTTTGTTCTTGAAATCTTTTAACTTCTGAAAAGTTCAGACTTGTGTTTCATCAAATGTACATATCTGAATCTACTAAAATCATCAATAAACATTACAAAGAAAATATTATTAGATTTAGCACTAATTCTCATTGGTCCATACATACATACATACATACATACATACATACATACATCAATACATATATATATATGTGTGTGTGTGTGTGTGTGTGTTATTGAAAGGTGCCTTAGTCATCTTCCTACATAAACAAGGTTTACACATTGTGAGTGGGCGACACGGAGCCATGGACCAAGAGCGCGGTATGATAGGCGTTGTCCACCGAGGTGTTTGAAAAAGTGCACCGGGTCGTGGGACCCAGGAAAAGGTTTGTTGAGAGAGAGAAAACATTTTAGATCGATCAAACCCGAATCCGCCATCTCTTAGTGCGGAGTCGCCACCTAGATTAGCTCTCTCCAGGAATTAGAGTCCTGTGAGGCTTAACGTCCGGGGGACGACCCACTAAGACATAGAGATTCTTGTTCGGGATAAGTTGCTTATTTCTTATTAGATCACATTAAATTACATTTATAGAAAACCGTATTTTCTTAATTGTGCATATTCACACTTAGGTCATTTTTGGAGTTTATGTGCATGATTCATGTATAGAAAAAGTAGTAAAACCATCCACAAAACAGTAAGTAAATGCGAAAAATTAAAGATTACAAAAATTATAAAAATCGGGGGATACAACCGCCCACTAACCTATTAATTACATTTTCCGTAAAATGATTAAAATGCGATACCCGAAGGAAAATAAATCCTAGGCATACATCTTACCTGCATCCACAAGGGTTAGCACCGAGGATATCACATATGTTCGATTTGATTTTAGCAAGGCCCGTTTGGCCTAATTAAAACATCAACGTTTTAAAGTTGTTATTTTAAATAAAAATAGTTCATTTTTATTTACACGTATGTTGATCAATTTTATTAGTGAAAATGATCACATGGCATAAGGTAAGGTCTGTTATCCGGGTATATATTTTATTCCCTTCGTGGGGGTATTCTAACATTAAAAAAAATAAAAAAAGAAATAAAGATGAAATAGAGAATTACAACATTTACAATAATAATAAATGAAATAATTCTTAGGTCCACATGTAAAAGAAATTAAGAAAGAAATCAAAGAGCATGAAATAAGCAGCTCTAGGAACTCAGAGGCTTTTACCCTTTTGGCGTGAATCCACTTCGGCGTATCCGTTTGATCCCCGGGAGTGTTCCTCGTTTGTTTTGGTTTAATTGTAGTTTAATTGGAAAATAAATGTTTATTTATCCAAAAAGATAATCAAACTCGGGGTTCTAAACTTATTTTAGACCCGAGAATATCTGAGGATATTTAAAGAAAAATAGATGAAGAAATTTGGAATCCAAAAATGTTTTGGATCCAAGAAAATGTTAGAATAAAAGAAAGTATTTTTTTGTATTTGCCTGTGTTTTTTAATCTGAAAAAGAGAATTTTTCTCTGAAATTTCGAGCCCTTTTACAATTGAAAGTTCCATCTATTTATAGTGGGAATTTTTTTTGCCGATTTTTTGTCACACCCTTGCCGGCTAGGGTGGCCCATGAAAATCATATTTTCATGGGCCATTCCCTCTAATTTATTTTTTTAATTTATTTTACTAATTTTTCAAATAATAAAAAAATATAAAATGATTTAAGTAAATTATTTTGGATCCTTAAGTATTTTAAGCCTTTAAATTTTCACTTTGAGGCTTTTAAATATTTTCTATGGTCTTAAATATTTATTTAAGGTCCCAAGCATTATTTTTGACAAGGAGAACTTCCATTTGAAGATCATCGAACGGTTGAAAATTGTGTCATTCGAGGATAAATATCCCAAAAAGCCATCATTATTGAATGCGCGAGCTGGTACAAAATCTCGTGCTCACAACTGCCCCTCGTGTGATAATTGTTGGTTGTATAACTAGTATTATCACACGAAATGAGCGGAGGTATTGAGAATATACCTGATTGGTGCGATTAATGACTTCTCGTTCCCAATTGGTGATAACATAGGCCTTCCTTTCTGGCACTGTGTCTTCATAGGATTGTTCGTTTCTTTCTTCGAAATCCCTTAAGTACTTGGTGCTTCTTGTGGGCTAGTCGACCATTTCTTTTTGCGGCATCCCTTTAGTGGTTAGCAACAGTTTCATTCTTTGGTTGATAAATGAGACTGTTTCATTCTTTAGCCATCGACATAACCGTTTCCTTCTTCGGTTATATTTCCTTAATAGGATGTTAACTTATTTCTTGTGACAAGTCAGAAAAAAAATAATGTTAATACATTTTATGATGAATGTTTTAATTATTTGATTGAGTTTATGCGAAGCAAAAATTTTTGCCCCTTCAATCAAAAATTAAAACATGAGGAATAAATAAGTTTAATGGAAATTCGAGGATGTTATAGAAATTGCTCCGTTATTTTAGGAGGCTTTCATGATGTTGCAATGTTGACTTTAGGCTTGAGTGGGCCATCATCTTGTTTATAGGTTCCTCATGTGGAGGTGGAGTTTCTTGTTTATCAGGATAGTGTTACCTCGGTTTGGCATCGTCTTTATCTATAAATGACGTAATGCGAATGTAATGTATGCCTGATTTTATGTATGAACAATATTTATCATATGATTTATGTTCATCCGTAGTAGGTGTTGTCAGCTTCGTTCCTTGAAAAGCCTTCTCTTGTGCTGGTGCACGGTTTCCCCAAGGGTTTGTCTTGTAAGGAATTCCATGGGTGACTCCCTCAGAGTGATGACCATGGGTTCGTTGAATCAGATTCAAGTTCAAAGCTTGAATCTGGTTTGAGGAAAGTCTGGATGAGTCGTTGATCCCCCGTTGTGTCGGTCATGATCGCTTGGAAGCTGTTTGCTTGAAGTTTTGGAGGTATGTACCGTTCCGAGGAGGAGATGATGAATGTGATATTTATTTGGTTCTAATTTCTGCATAGATCGCCCTTCCGGGTTTTCAATCTATCGAACCTTGTCTTAATTTTTTCCTGGACTACCTTTTCAGGTTTTCAATCCAGCAGACCCATTTTTCTTTATTTTTACTTTTTCATTTTTTTGGATGTCTACTTGCGATGTTCTACCATTGGCATGCAAGCAATCAAAATAAGCATATGCATAAAGATTCAGCAAAAATGACAATTCATTGATGAACTTAACAGGGGTATAAATGTTTCAAATGATTTGACTCCTGCCATCAATTAGCCCTTTCAGGTTTTCTAACCA